>PVKH010022732.1:0-14026 GCA_004027955.1 Chaetophractus vellerosus
AAAAATGATTAGGGGTTATTAAAAGACAAACTCAGATATTTCCAAACTTCTTTGGGCATAAAAAGAGTATATTTTTACTAGTACAGAGAGCACCTTTTCTCTATTCTTGCTTTAGAAATTTGTCATTGTCAGTCCTTTGTGTCCTTTCTCTAATTTTAAAGCACCAAGCCTGCTTCAACTTTCTCCTTGACACACTGAGATTTATTTCTCACCAGCCATTCTAGAAAATTCTTCTAATCACTAAACCACTACAACCTCTCCGTCACCGGATTTCTGCCTTTTGTAGTCTCTCTTCTCCACTAAAACCTAAGTGTCAGTGTGAAAATCCCCTTTCTCACTTGTCACATTTACCGTGGTGTCCCTCACTTCCTGAAAATTTCCCCTGGCTCCCCACAGCTTTTCAGGCCAAGAAACTGTCACACTTGGTTTCCACA
Source organism: Chaetophractus vellerosus (assembly GCA_004027955.1). Classification (NCBI taxonomy): domain Eukaryota; kingdom Metazoa; phylum Chordata; class Mammalia; order Cingulata; family Chlamyphoridae; genus Chaetophractus; species Chaetophractus vellerosus. Next base: position 435 of record PVKH010022732.1, read on the forward strand.
TTTAGCTGGACTCAGCCTTCATTATTCTCCTCTGCTTTTCTGTATCCTTAGAGACCCTCTTCTTTTACTCAACAGCTCTCAGACAGAATTCCTTCTCTTCTTTCCTCTTAAAATAACCTGAAGGCCCATGACTGTGCAACCAACCACCTCCAATCTCTGATTCTCGAGCATAATACTCCCCTCAACTCACCTGTTTGCTGCTTTCGTCATATCTTTGAGCCATCTACTATACTTCACTTAAATTTTTAACTGGCTCTTTAAAAAATACATGGATTCAAAATGGATGTTTTATGTCACTATGATAAATGAAACACTAGGATAAGTGGCAAACATTGAAAGGTAACTACAAGTAGTAAGTAACACAATGAAAGCAAACCAAGGTCATTAAATTCAGGCTGGATATAGTCGCCTGCCAAAGGCTCTGGGCTTGGGGCCTGCTCTCTCTTTATAAAATAGGGAGATTAGTAAAGTTCAAGTGGTGTTTATGATATGTAAGCACCTACCTGAAACTTTCAGCTTTTTATGGTCAGACAGATTGAAAGAAAATTCAAAGGGGATGCCGTTCTTGTGACGTGTTCACTTCTGTGATGCCTGGAGTACATCGTACAATCATCTCAGTGCTGAGAACACTGAGATAGGAGACACAGCCCAGCTCCAAGAGGGGGAAGACGCTCCTCAGAAAAATTCATTTAGCTCCATCTCTTGCTTTCTTCTATTGTGTTTTTGCATTTAGTCATTAAGTGAAGCCTTAAGAAGTTCCTGCTGTATGAAAACCACCGTGCAGGATAGATGAATTCCAAGATGCTTACAGTTACCACTGACTATTGACATAAAATATTATTTATAGGGGCTTATATGCATTTCTGGGGTTCTGCACCCCCAAAATGTCTAACCTCCTGTTTAAATAAAGAGCTGGGATATGTACTCAAATAAGAATAATACAGAGTAGGTAAGAATACTGTAGGAATTTGTAGACAAAATGCTTTGGGAGATTAGAATAAATATTACTTCCAGCTTGGGCACTATTGATAGCTATTAGAGAAGAAGTGGCCACTTAAAGGCAAGGAGGAAATTTCATTACAGCTACAGTTTTTTGGAAGCAAAACAAATTTCTACACCCTATATATCAAGCATTTAATTTTTAGCCATACTTATCACAGTGTAATCTAGTGCTCTTTGAGAAAACCTTCTGATATGATAAATGATGGTTTGAACATGAACTTTCTCAAGGTCTGAAAGGCTTTCTCACACATTATAAAACAAAAGAGCCCTCCCTAATTTGGAGTAGGACAGGAGAAAACCAGACATAGGTGGGAGGTAAGTACCTTCACAGCAGCTGTGCCTGGGGAGCCAGCAAATAGTTAAATTCTCCTCCATATTCCAGAGTACAGCCAACTCTGTTCTCCAGTTCCTTCCAGGACCTGGTTTCTCAGTCGTGGAAGCTCAGGGTAGGCCAGGTAAGGCCATTCAGTGGTTGGTCCTCTAGCCATAATAAGTATATGAAAGGAAAAGAGAAAACAATGACAAGGACTTCAAATATTACGGTCTCACTATGAAAAATCAAAATTAACTTTACTGTTGCTTAGATTTGTGTATGCTTCCTACATTTTTCAAGTGAAAATGTTGCATGTATTTTCTAAGTGACATTTAGGCTAATTGCCTGATTATTAATATCATCTTATTGGCCATGGTAACTCATAAATATTGACATGTTGAATCTTTTATACATTGCATTTTAATTACATTTACCACTCTATGTAATTTCACTTTTTAAAAAAAGTATGAAAATGAATACCCACAGCATTGATTGTTCTTGCTTTTGATAGCACTTTGAATAATGAACCCCTCTCTTTGAGTGCTGTGGATTTGTATTTTATAGCTAGAAATGCAGAAAAATTATTTAGTCAAAATTTCAATAGAAAGAAGTACTTGCATTATTATAGTTTATAAAGCAATAGTTATAGTGATGAAAAACATTTTAGCTCTATCTTCTGGGATTCTTCCTTGCGAAGATTAATTATGTGCAGCAAATAGGATAACAGCAACAAGACATAATTTAGAGACAATAAAATTGGGAATTTAAACACATAGTGCCTGCACGCACGCACACACCCAACCATTATCTTGCAAATCTATGTAAACTTACCCAGGCTGAATTCATTCTCTCTCTCTCTCTCTCTCTCTTTAAAAATTCTGTTACCATATATACAATCTAACATTTCCCCTTAATCATATGGAGAAATATATTTCAGGGCTGTTAATTACTCTTAGGCTCTGTTTTCTCATAAAGCCTTCAACATCAAAGTGAAAACCTCTTAAAATTGTTGTGGATTTGCTTATATTATTGTATGTTTACTAACAGCAAAAAGTGACATCTATTTCTTGACCACACACTAGGTGATTAATTATAACTGTTCTGTGCATTGGAGCATCTCTCTGAAAAGCTTCACAACCTGACTTTTGACAAAGGTGCATTGCTATCTATTGAATGATTCAACAGTGACTGTTTTTCTTAGTTTGCCATTTTATGATTTCTGAATATTTGGTGACTTTCAGCATTTCCACTAGTATTTATTTTATTTACTGGTCCCATATATCAAGTCTTTGAGGGTGTTTGCCACAATCATTCCAAATACTACAGGTTTTTTTTCTTTTTCAAATTTGATTTTCCTGTACAATAATTGAAAAAAACCTCTTCATTCTTGTGTATTCTTTTTAATGTGATCAGGAGAAGAATTAATATGGAGTTTCCTTCATAAAGCGAATGGGTGCCAAATCTGAAACAGTGCACTAGAGAATGCTTTCATGAATGAAATAACAGCCTTGGAGCTCTAAGATACTCGGTGCAGGACCAAACCTGTCTATAAGAAACATAAAAGATGCTTTGAGTTGGTTGCGGCTTTACCAGAAGTAAATGGAATTCACATTTTTCCAGTCTCTGCCAACTGCCTAGGGGTATTAACAATCTATTTGGGAGGCTTGTTTCCTTGATAGGTATAAGAATGCTGCCAGGGTCAGCGAGGAGACGTTGCTGGAGAGTATTTTGACACTACCAAAGTGACCATAATTTGGGAAAGAGCTGGTAAGTTAGACCATCCCTCCCCAGAGAACTAACATCTTCCCGAGTAGGCAGTGGATTCTGGATGCCACACCCAGACTTTCTTTATTAAGCCATGTTGATTTATGGAAATACCCCGATAAAGGCTAAAAAGCTAAGACCAAATTCAGCAGTTCAGAAAGACTCCAAACCATATTCTTCTTTGTCAATATTTTCACTAGGGCAATATTAGGTATTAAATCACCTGGAATTAGTTATGTGCCATTTCAGCAACCTTTTGTGCTTCAATCTGCTACAAGCTGGTTGTGCTGATTAGCAATTTAAAAGTCTGCAGAGGAAGGAAATTTTCAGTAGCTTGGGTCCCCCGCTCCCCCACCCCCTCAGTCCTGTGTGCATTGGGGAAGGAGCTACCTTCTGTGCAATTCCTGAATAATTTGATTTGACCAGATTCATGCTGGGAAAGAACAATAATTAGAAAAATATGCCTATGGGGCTGTAACTGTGCTCCCAGATATATGACGGGGGGAGAAAAGCCTGTGTCTCCAAATGAAATATGTGTGTGTGTAGTTCTGATTCCGGTGATTCATTCATTCATTCATTCATTCATTCATTCATTCATCAAATATTTATTGAGCACTAAATAAATCCCAGGCACTAGGCACTGTGATGAAGGCAAATTCCATTACTGGGAATGTCAACCTGTAAATAAGTAACCAAAAAATATAATCATTACAGGAAAGAAACAAAGGAATGTGATGGACAAGAATGAGAGGAGGAACTTACTTTAGAAAGGGCCCTCTAAGAAGGTGACTTTCAAGCTGAGACCGTAAGGTTGGAAAGCCAACAGTAAGAGAGCCAAAGAGTAGAGTTCCAGGAAGAAGAGCACAAGGAGGAAAGGATGTGTTTGGGGAAAGGAATGTGGCCTGGCCTGGAACTGAAAGGAGGCTAGAGCCTAGAGAGATGTGAGCATGGGAGAGAGTGGCACATGGCAAGGTTAGGGCACATCAGGTAAGACCTTATTGGTCATGGGTGGGAATATGGATTTCAAGTGCAGGACAGGAAAATCAAATGAATTCAAGCAGTTAAGCAACTTGATCTGATTTACAGTATCCAAAACCATTTTTGTCATTGTTTGAAGAGTGGATTGTGGTAGAGAGGAAGGCCAGTTGGTATTTCACATGAGAGATGAGGACAACTTAGACTTGAACTAGGCTGTGATAAACAGGATTTTATAAGCGAGACTCTGTTGTTTAATTTCTTATACGGCTACTGATAGGATATGGGTGGGTTGGGGGTAGTTATAAAGAATAACACACAGCCCCTGCACACAGGAAACCTGCATGGGAAAAACAAAAAAAGAATAAACACAGTTGTGAGATGACAAGGTTTAATATAGGTATTTCCCTGTTGCCTGGTGACAGAGTGAGGTGAGTGAGCTGCACAAGGGCTTGGGCTGTGATGGAATAAGTAAGCCTCCAGTGTGAATGTTACATTACATACATCTAATTGGACGTTATTAGAGGCTCGCCTTAGAGTGAGTCTCTGGTATGGGATGTGGCATACATTTACAGAAAGAGTTCATGTGTACTTTCTGCACTGGGAGAACCTGCTCATTAATTCTTACAACAGTTATGTGTTAAATAGAGAAGATGAAAGACATTTTTCATTCAATTATTGATCATAAGCATGGTGTGTGTTGATTGAAATGGCATGATAATTACATCAAAGGAAATTTGGATACCTTTTCCTTGCTATATATATATATATATGTTTATTTATCCTCTCCTTGCTGCTTGTGCTTGCTGTGTCCATTTCCTATGTGTTTTTCAGTGTCTGCTTGTCTCCCTTTGTTGTGTCATCTTGCTGCGCCAGCTCACGGTGCCACCACGCCCTGCGGGCCGTCAGCTCACCATGCCACATGGGCTAGCTTGCCCTCACCAGGAGGCCCCAGGAATCGAACCCAGGGCCTCCCATATGGTAAACAGCAGCCCAACCACTTGAGCCACATCTGCTTCCCCTGAATTAATTCTTAAAGCATATGTTTTGTTTTTTTCCTTTATAAAACAGCTCATAAAGGAAAAGTGAAAGCTGGCTCAAACACAAAATAATTCAATTTCTTAGACACACACACAGACACAAAAACAACACCATTGTCTAGGAAATAATAATGATTGTACCTCCCTAGATATCTAAAATCAAGAGAGAAAGCTAAGAATAGATAATGAGGGAGATTGTTAGTGCTTGTCTGCCTTCTTTTAAAGTGGGAATATTTTTATGACTTCTCAGAGAAAATTGCTTACCCCAAAGAACCTATAATTTTTATATTTCCCCTCATTCTCCAAATGCTCCTTCCCCACGCCCCGACCCCTGGCATAGCAGACAATTCGGTAGAGCGAGATGCCTTTCTGAGTATAATTCATATGGCAGAGTTTTGAAAACAGAATAAGAAGGGTGTCTTATTCCTTGTCAAAATATTTTCTTGTTGAAAACAGGTACAATTTTTGGTGAAAGCTGAAATGCAAGTCAGGTTAATTCATGCCTATTATTGCAGGTAAGTAATTTCACCAGGATTCTTCATGGGTAAAATTAATGTTTATGTCGTGGAGTTTTTCATGCAAGAAAGTAGCAGGTGTAGATATTACCAAGGTTTTAAAGGAGTGTAGATATTATCCACCCCATGTTTATCTTACTTTTACTTTAATAGCCACCTCCTGTGAGTGCCCAGCTTATAAAACCAAGCAGGGAGTAGTCTTGTAAATCATTCTTCATATTTTTTCTGCCTAATTGCTTTCATAGAAACGCTATATGAGGAGAAACTTAGGGAGTCAGGAAATGATATATTATTCCTGGGAAGGTAGACCTGAGGTTGGGGTCTGGAAAAGCAGCGTGCATATGTGTGACCTTTAATGAGCCTGCTGAAATATCAGTGCCAGTTCTCAGCTCTAAATGGAGAGTATTGTGCCTCTGAGCTAAATGAGAAAAAACTAAACACACACCACCAAAACGCGACTTTTCTCTAACATCCTCAATTACTGTTCCATGAAAATAAGGGCTAAAAAGGCTCATTTCATTTTGACAGAGAGTGGGTGACATGAAAAGGCATGAAGAGAAATCAAAAGTGACTGGAAAGAGAATGACTTCTGGAGACAATAACCTGTGTTCCTACCGTAGGATAATTTCTACCGTAATGACGCTGGCGCGTTAGAGAAGAAACGTTGGCTATCTTCATTTCTAAGTAGCTGTCCAGCTTTTCAGGCTTATCCTCCTCTTTGCATCCACATTCATTTCTCCTCCTGAATTTTCCTCTTTTCCCGTCCCACTTTTTTCCATCTTTCTTCCCTTTCAGATACCTGCACGCATTGCTTTCGGACTTCCATTAGTGATTTTGTTATAGTATCTGCATTCTGCCGTGTTCGTGTCCAACACTGGAGCCAAAGTGAATGAAGCCAGCCAATGTTCATCAGGGCAGGCTGTGAGCACGGGCTGGGCTCCCCAGGAATGGACACTAGCTCCGGGAAAATGACAGCATTTCTCTTTTTTTCTGTTAGGCTTACTGTAACTAATCTGTCTGTCTGTCTATCTGTGTGTCTATCTCTGTCTCTCTGTCCATTCATTTTTGCATATAGCTTGTGATACAGGCAAACAATATCTCTGTGTATTTGATTCATAACAACATTGTAGTTGGTATTAAAGAATCAGGACACAGCAGAAGTTAAGTCCAATTAAATGATGTTATTGGAATGTATAGCTTTAACAAAAATATGTTTCTTCAGAGAAATTTTAATTCAATTAAGTATGTAATGAAAGCACAAGGGAGTATTTGAAGAATTATTCAGTCTCTATTCAGGTCTCATGTAATTACACGGAATCTAAGAGCTGAAAAAACAACAAAACTTAAAGAGTTATCCCAATCACTGGTCAAATATTTGAACTGTTTTTCTGCTGAAACTGCAAAATTGTCTATTGAGATGTTGTGGTCAAAGGAAAACATGTCCATGAATGTAGACATTTACATATGCAGAATTGTATAAAAATATATGTATATATCTCCACACACGTGTAACCGAGGCAATATTTTAAAAATGATTATACCTAAGTGGTGTCTTTATTTAATTTTATTCATTTTTATTGTTGAATAAGACAGGCAATAACTAAACTAAATAGAATGCACACGGGACTACATATCTTCATGTTGTATGTAGTGTGGTAATGCAATTTTATAATGGCTCATTAGCCCCTATGAGATCTCAGTGACATAAGATAGCAATAGATTGCTATCAAATCCAAGAAAAAGATAAAGTGGCATCTTTTTCATGTAGATTTCTAAATACTCTATTTCTTTGAAATCAACTCAATAGCATATATTAGATTCAAGAAAGGCTGTCTTCTGGTTCCTAATGATTGATTTAATGGTGGATTTGACCATATGTGTATCAGATATGGAAAGCAATGTCCGGTAAGTGGAGTAAAAATGTTCTTTTAGGGAGAAAAACCGTGATTTAAATCTTTAGATTCTCGAGGGATCTCATTAAAGTTCTCTTTCTTTAATATATTGTGCAGCCTGATAGTTATCAGCAGTCCTGCAGTGCGCATTGCTGATAGGTTAGTTTACACAGGATTAATTGTGTAATTTTGCAAGCAACCAGCACAGTGAACATTGATTTTTGCATTAGCCCCATGTGTTGTTTCCAGGGGATTCTGCTTTCTATTTTAAAGTAGTGTTACATTTCACTTTTTATTAATTATAATTTCTGCCAACATGTTTTATGCCTGATACAATTTATTAAAAGTCTTTCATAATCTTTTTTCCTAATTGTTATGTTCCTCAGAAAGTTCATTAATTTTGAGCACTGATGTGTGAAAAATGACAGGAGAAAATGTCATTCACAAAAGATTCTCTGTACAGTCGGTTTCCTCATATTTCTGCTGATAAGTTGCTACAAAGCTTGCAAAAGCAATTCACTTATAGCCACTGCAGGTGTGTTAAGTGAATAATTAATGCAAGAAATAACCAGAGAAAATTACGTATCTCAAACCAAAAGGATGGGAAATTTCGAAGAGGACTTGACTACTCAGAACGAAATCCATTTTCTAGAAGAACGTAGACCCCTAGAGCTTAGTATTTTCCCAAAATATTTGTGGATACACACGGATTACAAGAAAAGGTTTTTTGCTTAAATTTTCCAGACAATTAATTCAAGTCTCAACTACTACAGTTTTCCCACTCTTAGTGGAATTAGAAAATGACTATGGAGATTTCAGTGGAATAATTATAGCTGGCCTCAGAATATCCTTGCTCATCTTCTATGTGATTTTGAGAAAACAGAAAATAATGATGATTGCATGCAAGTTATTTCTTAAATGCCTTAAACTTCCTCTGTCTTGAACTTGCAAATCAACTACCTGCCCTTGTTTTTCCTCCCTCCAACCCAGATTTCATTAGATAAATGTTTCCTTCCTCCATTACATTGGGCTCACTCCAAGGGAAGGAGTTGCCTCTCCTTGTTTTTGTTGCTTTTGTTCGTTTTGTTTTATTTGGGTGGGTCCACCCCAGCCCTCTGTGAGCTTCCCCAGTATTATAAAGACCCAATAAGGAAGTACACAAATGGATACTTAAAATATGGGCAGAGTGACCAACTGGCCCCTTTTGGAAGAGCCCTCTTAAACACTGTTACCAGAGCTTCAAAGGGGACTTGTTTCTGAAGGATCAAAGGATCTCTTGTATAATAGATTCTGAACATTCAGTACATAATGAAGAGAATAAAACATGTCTTTTAAGCTTCTATATGATGCCTGGATTATGTGGAGAGACTAAGGAAGTGGTGGCTCTCTCTGCTTTTGTGTCATTCACATTAAATAGAAATAGATGAAAGCAAAGACATAAAGCTGACAAAACCTCAAGGAGGAAATCTCTGCATCCACAGCTTGTTCACTTGTCCATAACAAACCACCAGCTGATGATAATGAAAAAAAAAAAAAAAAACTTCCTTTCACAGTAAATGACTGAGTTTGTTTTATATCATTTTAAGCTGTCCTTTCACAAAACATAAGCCATTTACTTTTCCGACATAGAGATTGTGTTATGACATTGTTGGGAAAGGACTAGAATTAGGATCAGAATATTTGGGTTTTGCACTTGAACTTACTCGACCTTTGCCACTTGGTATGTATGCGTTTAAGGAAGTAACTTTATCCTCTAAATTTTACTTTTCCTTATTTATAAATGAACCTAATAAAACTTAACCTGCAAAGTTATTTGAAAAGTCAAATAAAAGAATACTTTTGAAAGACCTTTGTTAGATTACCATAAAATGTAAGGTCTTATTTTGTTATAGGTAGATTGCAATAAAACTTGGTGAGGCAGGTACTACAGAATTTAGAATTTAGTTATCATTGAATTTGCATATTTTGTTCCATCTTACAAGTAATGAGAATCAGCATTCCATTATAATAAATTAGAAGTTAAAAAATTAACATTGAGATTCTATCAATAATATAGCCTACTTCATTTTTTTGAACATCTTACTACATCTCATTGTAACCGTTTTAGTGATGTTTTTTAGTGTTATTAGAGTACCTTTTTTATGCTCTGATGATGAGCTATTTGCTTTCTCCATTTTACAAGTTAGATTTTGCACCTCGATAATTTTTTGCAGATCAAAGTTTTCAGTTGCTAGTGAGTGTGTATAAAATAATAATTACCATTATGTTAGTCATTATCTCTGTTACATGGTTTGCCATTTATAAATTCTCACAGTCACCATGTAAGAGAAGTAAGACAGGGTTCATCAGCCCCAGTTAAGGAAATGAAGGAAGGGAAGTTCAGGGAGGTTGTGACCTACTTAAGGTTGTTTGGTTAATAAGTGAAATGGTGCGTGTGTCCAGATCAGATGACTTTACATTATAGTCTAGAATTTTCTCTGCTACTTTACTCCCTTTTCTACTCAAAGACCTTTTTCTGAAAGGAACCAAAGTATACATAAAATTCTTGTATAGTAAATTAAGGGCTGCATTCAAGCCATCCCAGACAAAATCAATTTGGTCCTATCTTTCTCCATTTTCTCTTTATTCCTAATTAATCAAGATATCCAATATCCTTGAAGTCTTAAGCAAATCTGAGAACACACTATAAAAAACTGGAGTTATCTTTCCAACACATGTTTCTGATCTTGTCATTTCTTGCAAAAAATAAAACCCTACAATGGCTTTCTAGTGAAAGATAAAGTTTAATTATCTAAGCATGTCACCTTGGGGCTCTTCACACAGTTTTTGCAATCCAACTTTTCGGCCTTATCTCTTTTATTACCTACCCCCTGCCTTCATGCACCCTCATATTCAGCCTCCCCAAATTTCATACATCTTCTTAACTATTTACTGCTTCCTTAGTTTTCCTAGTCACTTCCTTTGCTATTTCCTTCTACCCCCAATTGGAATGCCATTCCTTCCCTTTTCAGCTTGATAAACTGGGGCAATCACTTACCTAGCTCAAATAACTATGCAGTTTTTTGGGGGAACGGGTTTTTATTTCTTATCCTGTTTACTTTAGTTCAAAAAAAATTCCTGGTTATTTAGAAAACATATGAATTAAATTAGATCATCTTCAATCTCCTCTTTGCCCCTTTTCTCCCATAAGCAGTGGTATCAATTTGGTGTATTTTCTTCCAATGCTACTTTTGATATAAAGATTTAAAGATTTTTTATTTTACAAAATTGAGCTCATACTCTCTATTTTATTTCACCTAATATTGTAACATAAGAAATTTCTCTCAGCATTTGATATTCTTGAAAAATACATTTTGTAAAACTACAAACTTTTCTAATATATAGCTCTATTCTAAGTATTTAATTATTTCTCTATTATTGAAGATTTAGGTTGTTTCCAAAATTTCAATGTTGTAAATTACGCTCAGTAGATGTCACTTTTCATAAAAGTTTAAAGATAATTTCATGTTTAATCTAAAGTAAGCTTGATTTCTAGATGTGTGAATATTGTAACAATCATGTGAACATACAGTGGTATATCGCATTGTTTAATACTAAATCAAAATGTTCATAATGTTATATGGAGACAAGGAGCATATGATTTTTGTGTGTGTGTCTCTAGTTATGTCACTAGTTGAATATTGATATATCCGTTAGGGAAGGAAATGTACTACAATATTAGTAGTAGTTATCTTTTACAGATCATTTCTATTTTATTTAGATGTGTGTCTACATATATATTTATTTTACGAAATCTCTGCAATGAATATTTATTACTTTCATAATAAAAAAACACAAGTATCCACTGTAACCAACTGTCATCTACAAAACCTTTTTTACATGAATTCTTGGATAAACAGAATTTCTTGTGAGTGAAATTGTGAAACTATTTGAAAATTCTTTATTGTTTCCTGAGGTTCACTGTAGCATGCGGCCTTAGGTAGCTATTGAGGCTAAAATACATACTGTGCTGAAAATATCTGGAGCATGTGGACAGAATAATGAAACTCAGTCATATTTCAAGGGAACGCTAGAGAGTGTAGGCCTGGGTTTGCTGCGGGGAGATGAGGGGAAAGCAGAGATACTGAGGCTCACACTTCCCTGTGGTGCAAGGGCTGCGGAGGCAGGTCAGGGGTGGAAAGTCGCTTGAGCAAATACTCTGACCAAAGTAGCAGGTGCTGTGGCTCAAGCAGGAAATGGAGAATAATATCCTGGGATCAGATTTGTTTAGACAAGTTCCTATTTTGGGAATATAGGACTCCCCATTCATGGGTGTGCCTTGACCACAGTGCCGGACACAGTGCAGTCAAGTAAGAAATACATGAATGAATAAACAAAGGCCCTTTTATATACTTTGGGATAGAAAGACCTAATAATAGTGATGTGAACTTTTTTTTTTCATACCTAATGTGCCTGAAACACTCTCAGGCATTTTCTTATTTATTTCAATGTGACTTTTCATGATCTGTAATTCTGTTCTTTAATCATGATTGAAAATATCCACGACATTAAGCCTGAAGCCATAAAGAGCAAGAGTATAATTTAGGGAAGCGGATGTGGCTCAAGCGATTGGACTCCCGTCTACCATATAGGAGGTCCAGGGTCTGATTCCTGGAGCCTCCTGGTGAAATGCAAGCTGGCCCACATGGCAAGCTGGTCTGAGCGGAGAGCTGGTGCAGCAAGATGATGCAACAAAAAAGAGACACAGAAGATAGACAATAAGAGATGCAGCAGACCAGGGAGCTGAGGTGGTACAAGAGATTGAGCGCCTCTCTCCACTCTGGAAGGTCTCAGAATCAGTTGCTGGTGCCACCTAAAGAGAAGACAAGAAAAAACACAGAAGAACACACAGAGAGCAGACAGGGAGCACAAAACAAAGGTGAAAAAGAAAACAACAGTCTGATTTAACATTGTACTGATGCTCTGATAATACCTTCGGGGATATTTAAGACTATCAAAATTGTAAAGCTGTGTAAGGGAGCAATAATTACATAACCTTAGGTAATATGTAACTTCTTCATGCTTCAGTTTACTCATCTTTAAAATGAGGCTCTTAAATAAAAAGTGTCTACCTCCTGGGATTGTAAGGATAAAATGAGTTACTATATGTAAAGCACTTAGAACAGTGCCTGGCAAATAGTAAGCCCCACATGTATGTTTCCTACCAAATGAACTTGACATTGCTGTTAATTTGCCCACAATCAAGTTGTTTGATCAAGCTTTCGGCAAAGGAACCTTGCTTCTCTGATAAAGGAAATTATTATCACATATATTTTGATCTGTATATAACCATGGTGTTCCTCTATCAATTATCTTCAGAATTGCTACTACAAATTATGAGTGGATGTTCTACTCCCTGGGGAGACCATCTCTAATTTGCATTAGAAAAGTCAGGGCTGGATCCTGCGTGAATCTAAACGGTTATCTGACTGATTCTTAACTTCAAACATTGACATTTTTGCTTATTGCTCTAAAAACCCTCTCAAAAATTATTTCTTTTGATACTCACATTACTTTCAAGGAATGGTCCTATCCTTCATACTCCAAGGAAGACTCCAACAGAAGACTTGCAGGGCCAGAAGAGGGACTCTGATCTCCGTGTTGTGGGCCTCTTAGATGGTAAACTTTGGAATTGCACCAGCCCATCTGCTAGTATGATTGGGGCTGGGTTCAAGTTTTGTGGTTTGACTAGACAACATGGCTGACACCTGGCCTCTAGCCTTGTTCTGCCAGTTCAGCATTCATTGTTAGCACACCAACAATGGTGTGAACAGGGGTCTGAGCCTTGTTTTCCAGCCTGTGGCCTTAGGATGGATTGCTTTAAACATTTGGCTATAGCTGGTATGGTAGATTGAATTGTGTACCCCAGTTTAGACATGTTCTTAATCCATATTCCTGTGGCTATGAACCCACTGTAAATTTGACCTCTTGAAGATGTTACATTGGTCAACTGAATGAAGTTGATTCTTAAACTGGATTACTGGAGACCTTATAAAGAGAAGGAAACTGGAAGCCAGAGTCAGAGAAAGCCATGGCTAAGAGGCAGAAGCCA
>PVKH010022733.1:0-14025 GCA_004027955.1 Chaetophractus vellerosus
TCCTCATTCTGCCTTCAGTTTTCCTTTTATCTAAATACACTCCCAAGTCTATGCCTCAAGACAGGACCCGTATCTCGTTCCTCTGCGCTGGGTCAACAGGAGTGCTTCTTATGTATTAGACAATGAGAATGCAGAAGTGGAAAAGACAGCTTCGCCTCTGCCCTTGAGGAGCTCTGCCTCTAGTTTTCCAAGAGTTTTCATATATTTGTCCAGTAAATATCCCTAGACCATTTTGAGTTGGGGGGAAAAAAATCAGTCCCAAGGTACATAGAGCAGAGAGGATATTTTTGGAGATAGTCAGCCACTTCTCAACTTACAGAAACAGCTACTATGATTGGGTCAACCAATCTAGGCACTTCTAGATTGTTGACCAAAGGCATTCTGTTTAGATCAAAGAGAATTTGAAACACCCTAAAGTGTCATTAAATGTATATAAAAGGTGTTTGAAAACCATTCCAAAGTCTCATTAAAATCCCTCTGGATCAAGTGTTAAGGTAGTGACATATTCTAGAAAAGATTTAAGCCAGAGTGATTAAAAAAGCAATGGTTTTGGGGCCGGCTGCCTAGCCCAGTTGGTAGGGCACCGGTTTACCACATGGGAGGTCCTGGGTTCGGGCCCCAGGCCTCCTCCAACGGGCGAACTGCCTTGAGAAGGCAAGCCAACGCGAGTGGGGCACGCCGCCGCGGGCAAAGGCAAGCCCCTGCTGGTGGGCAAAAAGGCAAGCCCCCGTGGGCAAAGGCAAGCCCCCTGTGAGCCAGGGCGAGCCCCCACAAGTAGGCGGGACGCTGCACCGGTGAGCTGACTCGGCAGGTCGCCCCGGCGGGGGGAGACAGGCAGACACAGAGGAACGCAGAGAAAAATGAACACAGCAAGAACAAGCAAAAAGGGGGGTAGGGATGTATAATAAATAAAAAAAATAGATCTTTAAAAAAATAAAAAAAAAGTTTTTAATTTAAATAAAGCAATGGTTTTGCATTAAAATTGACGTCTGTTTTTGAAAATAGCTTCCTATTACAGTGATTCCTAATGAGAGATGGGACACCCCACTCGTCAGCTCTTCTTCTTTGGTGCCCCTCCAGTAAAAGGAAGTAGAAAGCGCATTGAAAACGATTTCTCTAAGAAATTATAAACTGTTCCCTGTTTGAAAAATGCTAATTTTAGATAGTAAACCACCAAGGCTGACTCTTGCAGCTGGACCTGTCTATTGCTAAAACTTATTCCATATCAAAGGAGATACTTTTTTATTACTTCAGTTATCCAAAAGTCTTACTCTTTTCAATGAGCCTCCAAGGCAGAGGGTAAATTGTTTCCACTGATTTTTAAACAGATACTGCTTCCAAATCATGATTAAGGCAATAAATATTGTTCTGTTTTAGAGATTCTGGTGTGGAATTTAAGAAAGATGATTAATGCACCTTTATGTCTGAAGCAGAGTGGAAAGGGATCGGAGTTAGAGCCCTGACTCAGCCACTGACCAGCTGTGTGGCCTTGGCAAGTGACTTAAAATCTTTGAGGCTCTGTTCCTCAACTGTAAAATACACACGGTAATTCTACATGCAGGGGTAAAACATGGCTTCATGTATACAGTTGCTAAGGAGGCTGTAACTGCACGTAACAACACGGATGCACCTCACAAATGTAATGTAAAATGATACCGCTCCCCAGAAGGACATATGCTCTGAATCCATTTATATGAAGCACAAAATTGGACAAAAACCGGTGAAACAAATTTATTAGAAGTCAGCGTAGTGGATACTCTGAGGCGTGGGGGGTAGTGGCTGGAAGGGGGCACGTGGGGCTTCTGGGTGCTGCAGATATTCTGTACCTTGATCTGGATGTTGGTCACATGTTCCATTCATAAAAACTAATGAAGTTGTACACTTCATTAAAAAAGTATGGGGATGGGGGGCCGTTGTTGCTGTAAGCAGGCTGAGCATGTAGCAATTACCCAGAAAATGTTTCTTTTGCCTCCCCTTGACTCTTTTTGTTGGTTGTAGAGGTTTCTGGAGGCCAGACTGTTCGTTGTCTACTTTACAAGCAACCTTACATAATGGGCCCAATATTTTTAGTTACTCAAATTGCTAACTGGATTACATCTTGTTAATTTTTTAAGTCAGTCATGCTCATTAAAGGTCCCCAAATTTAACAGGTAAAGTAGTGAATTTCAAGCTATTTTTAAAGATACATATACATATATATGTGTGTGTGTGTGTGACATTATAATTGTGATCCAAAGAGTAAAGTAGTCTTACTGTCCATAAGCACATCCTCTCTACAAAGAATGCCTTGCTAAATTGTTGGACCTGGGGTTTTCTTACAGGCTTTTTTGGTCTCTTATCAATAAATGAAAAGACTTTAGCAACCGTCCTTTCGGGAGGCATTTTGGAAGCTTTGCAATTCATGGGACTCTAATAAAGTAACATTCTTGAAAGAAAGAACACAGATCCCATGCTGCTGCCCTCTTTTGACAATAGAAAACCCAGAGAACACTGGTGATTTATTTAGAGGTTTCCCAGTTTGAGGGGGAAAAAAAAAGCTATTGCCTCTTTAGCTCCCTGATTTAAAGGAAAGATACTATGCCATCTCGTGACTTCACTTTAGTGTAATTTCATTGAATGGTTTAGCTGCTCATCAGACCATGGGCAAGATCTATGAATACCCACAAATTGAACAGCTCTATTTACAGCGGTAGCGAACAGTACGAAAAATGACCGTTAACTCGTGGCACTCTTTTTAGCAACCCTTATCTGTATGAAATTGCCTCTCCTGCCGTAGATGTAAAATGCAGAGGTTACTGCATTATACATAAGGGTAGAGAACAGAACATTGTTCCATCAAGAACCACATATCAATAAATCTAATGATCTTACTACTGGAGCTATAATTGAGCTAAATCATCTTAAACTGGGCAGTGTTCCTGAGGTCCTTTGAAGCTAGCTTAGTGTTTCTTTGAATGAAATTGAAGGCTGACCTCCATTTATAGGAACACAGAGGCGAGGCTCCTAAATACTGATATTCTGTACCAAGTTCTTTGGAGCAGGGCCATCTCACCCAGGCCTGTGAATGTTCAATGCACCATTTAACTAAGCGGAGGGAAAAAAGGTCTTGGCTGGGTATTCCAGCTTTCCCAGTGATCGAAAGCTTCCTCCATGTTACAGAAGGTTGCTGCTAAATGCGAGTTGTTAATTTCCTTTATTATATCCATTTCTGAGAAGGCAGATATTTAGTAAGTAGCAACTCCACACTTTACACAACCCTGCTAAGAGATCTTCAAACAGAATTGGGCTCTATTCTTTAAAAAGTGACAGTTTTTTTATTGTTTTATTTTGCATCTATGTTATACAGTTCCTTAGTGATATAAGTAGACATCCGACGCATGCTTCTTGATGATGTTAGAGATTAAAAATCATAATAGCCAACGTTCATCAGGCATTTACCACACACCTGGCATTCTGCTAAAAGTACTTTATATGTATCGCTCCTTCTAATCCTTGCAACAATGCAGTCAAAGCTGCTCTTACTCCTCCCTTTTTATAGCCAGGGGCCTGAAACCAAGAAAAGGTAGCCTACTTCCTCGAGGACATTTAGCTAACAAGTGGAGGAGTTGGAATTTAATCCCAGGTTATCAAACTCCAGGGTCCTGGAGGGCACCTGGGCAATCACCTCATTCAGCAGCCTCCTCTCAAAAAACCAGAGCCAGCAGAGATGAAGAGTCTGTCCTAGGATGTCCCCACTACTTCCCGGCAGAGCTGAGACTCCCTCCCTATTTCCCTGCCAACACTTTTCCCTTTGGCCACTGGAGACCTCTTCGCCCTCTCTGCCCAGCTGAGCCCTGTCTGGATCCTTTTCCACATACTTACTAACAAATGTAAATGCATACTGAAAATACATTTCTCCAAGGCAAAGCTCCTTTGAGAAATGCCAGCAGAAGATCCTGGAGGTTGTGGAGAGAAGAAAGAGATCATGTGACACAAATGGCACATATGGAAATGGTTTAAAAAATAAATGAGAGAGTGAGGAATTGGAAGACAGCGTTAACGTGGGACTGAGTGGAGCAGCGGTAAGCCTTGCCCCCACTGTGGCACATACACAATAAACAGTGGCAGTGGATGGCTGGCTGACTTCAAATTTATAGTGTGCTCCAAAATGGCTAAGATTAATTTACAGTTAAAAACTTTCCAAAAAAAAAAAAAAACTAGCTACTGGCATTAAGACCTATGTGCTGAGCCTGAAATGAGGCAATTAAGTCATTCTTCAGAAAGTAGGGTGGATTTGATATGATCAGAAATGTCGGGAACCAGCCGTGGCTCAATTGGTAGAGCCCTGATTTACCACATGGGAGGCCCCGGGTTCGGTTCCCGGGGCCTCCTCGAGAAGGCAAGCCGCCTCGAGCTGACAAGCCGCCGTGAGCAGGAAAGCCGCCGCGAACAGGGAAAGCCGCCGCGAGCAGGACAAGCCGCCGCGAGCAGGCAAGCCGCCATGTGGTGAGCTGACTCTGCGGGATGCCGCAGCAGGGGGAGACAAGCAGACACAGAAGAACACAAAAGCAATGAACACACCAAGAACAAGCAGCAAGGGGGGGGAATGTATATAAATTTTTTTTAAAAATCTTAAAAAAAAAAAAGTCAAATGTGAAGGATTTAAAATAACCAATATGGGGCCGGCTCGATAGCCCAGTGGATAGGGCGCCGGCATACCACATGGGAGGCCCCGGGTTCTGTTCCCGGGGACCTCTCCTAGCGGGCAGACCGCCTTGAGAATGGCAAGCTGCCATGGGCGGGCCAGAGCCGCCGTGGGCAGGGCAAAAAGCTGCCACGGACAGGGCAAAAGCCACCACGGGCAGGGCAGGTCGCCCGCGAATCGAGCGCAGCCAGCCACCCGCGAACTGAAGCAAGAGCTGGCCGTGAATAGAAGCAGAAGCCGCCCACAAGCGGGGAAAGCCGCGCCTGCGCAGTGACCAAGTCTCGGCGTGTCGCCGCAACGGGGGGGAGGGGAGATATGTAATAAAATAAATAAATCTTTAAAAAAAATAAAATAAAATAAAATAAAATAACCAATAAAATCAGATTACAGATTTGTTGTTGTTCTCCCCAAGGCCCTTTTGGTAATCATGGAAAGCGGAACCACTCTGGTAGCTGTTGAAGTGAAGGGACCCAAGGTGGGAACTTTCTAGTCAGGTCTTTGGTGACAGCAGAGTTCCATATTGTTCAGGGCTTGGCTTGGACCTTCTGAGCTCCCCACGTATCCGTGGAGAAAAAGGGCGCTCTGGGTTTTGATGGGAGGGCGGGAGATGGTGGGAGGATGCGATGCTTAATATAGTCAGGGTGTGAGACGTGATGGCAGTGTGGGGGTGTGGAAAAAGTGGGGTGAGAGCCGGAACTGCAGTCATAAGACCTACACGCAAGTTTCGGTCCCTTCGTGTTAGCTCTGCAGCCTTAGATGTGGCACTAACACTTCCAAACCTTAGTTTCCTCACCTGTAAAATTGGGATAATAAAATTGGGAGTAAAAGCTTAGCAAAGTAGCTCCCCCTCCCCCACCCCCTTTGCACTCCCGAGCCGACAGGACTGTGGCGAGCTGCGGACACAGGTCTCTCTGTTCCACAGGATGTGGTTTATTAAACTTGTCAAAATAAGGCCTATTGCAAGAGATACCAAGTGAAATGTAGAAGACATGAGGGTAAAGCTGATTGCTATGCTTGGAAACACTTGATAATCCAGGATAAAAATAAGTACAGCACACCCAAGTACAGGATGGTCATTCGTCTGACTAACAGATGTTATTTGTCAGATTGCTTTATGCTCTCATAGAAGGGGATATGCATAAGCACAGCTTTTGCTCACAAACCCCCAAAGTGTGGTGCAAATGTTGTTCTGACAGATTATGCTGTGACGAATTGCGCTGGCCTGCTGCTGGCCCGCAGGCTTCTCAGCCGGTTTGGCATGGACAAGATCCAGGACGGCCAAGTGGAGGCAACTAGAGATGAATGCGGTGTGGAAAGTATTGGCGGCCATCCTGGTGTCCCCACCTGCTATTTGGAGCTTTACTGGAAGCAAAGCTTGGGAGGTCTGAAGGGAGCTGTGGATGGAAGCTTGTCTATCTCTCCCAGTACCAGATGATTCCCTGGAGATGATTGAGGAAGCGAGGAATTCAATGCAGAAGTGCATCGGAAGCACATCACGGGTCAGAACTTTGCAGATTATATTCATTTCCTAATGAAAGAAGGTGAAGATGCTTACAAGAAACAGTTCTCTCAAATCATAAGGAACAACGTATCTCCAGACATGATGGAGGAGATATACAAGAAAGCTCATGCTGCTAAACTAGAGAAGCCAGTCTATGAGAAGGAGCCTAAGAAAGAAGTTACAAAGAAGAGGTGGAACAATCCCAAAATGTGTCTTGCCTAAACGAAATCAGGTAACTCAGAAGGCGGCAAGCTTCCTTAGACCTCAGGAGCAGAATGCCGAGAGATAAACCAAACCGCAGTTTACTATGAAGATTTATCAGATTTTATCGACCGACCAGCTTTAAAAAAAAAAAAAAAGCTAAGCCAAGTAGGGCACCTTGAAACCTTGCAAGGTGATAGAGTGATTATTGTTCCTCGCTTGACATGACTTTTCTTCTTCACAGTGTGGTGTTCCTTCTGTTGGCTCAGGCCTTGTTCTTGAAGGTCCCGTGAGTGGGTCCAGAGAGCATTTGTGTTGGTCACTCATTTTGAGAGCCAAACCTGAAGGTCCGTCATGGTCTGCCTCTTCTAAATCCCCCCCACATTTCCCTGAATGAAAACATTCATTCTCAGGCTTTTTCCTTTAAGGAAAAGCTGAAGAAAACATCGGCAGACACTGATTCCCTTTGGGACTCTGATCATGCTTTCAGCTTCCTTGGGCTCGTGCCCCGTGGCCCGTAGTCAACATGCCACTATGAGCTTCTGATTGTGCCCCACAGCCTGTTCTGACAGAGTTCCCTGCCCATCTAGAACAGGGTATCAAACCCCAGCCTGTACTGCTGTTAAAGGAAGAGTAGGGATTGGATGTCATTCTATAAAGCACTTTTAAGCAATCAACTAATAGTGATCTCATTCATGAGTCTGTGATTTCAAAGCATTTACTATGTTGAACACAGAGAAATTGCTTTACATATATATGGCAAAAACTGTATCCAGGGAGATTTAATGTCACAGTGTTGATAAAATATTTATGGTGAACATCTTTTATAAGCCTATAATATGTTTGTCTATAATCTCTAATAAAAGCTGATAAACTGACATATATTTCACTGTATCATAAAACCTTCAAGAAGAGGTTTGCACAACAGAAGTGAATGTAGGGGCTGGGGCTGCACTGTTCACTTTTGGGCGTGCTCTAGTCAGGATGGGCTAAAGGGGTTCTGGAGGTATACCTCTCCCATGGCCCAGAAAGAAAAGAAAAGCAGACATGGGCAAATGCCCGGGCCTCCATTACAGAGGGGAAGCAAAAACATAAAAAGAGTGTTCATTGTCTGACAATAGAAAATTTTGTGTATTGAACAGATGGACTTAATTTCATATGGCTTTCGCTGGCATCTTTTTTCACAGTATTTACAATTATGATAAAATATTGTGTTTAAATATCTTTGAAAAGTTGCTACTCTTGAAGCATGAAGAGGGATCAGCCGTTCACCTTGCTTCCCCCCTGGCTCAAACCCCTTTGCCTACCCACCCTTCACAGCTAGGCCAATGCTTCCAGAGTATTGACCCACAAAGTCAATCATATCAAGAAACCTCAATGGGCAGTGTTGAATGTGGCTGTCGGGATACGACATGTACCTTTGGAGGTCAAAGGCTGATGCCGTTGAGTCAAGTCGATTTGCCGTTGAGTCGTGCCTGTAGGTCCAGGACTGCATGGAGCATGGAGAAGCGACCGAAATGTCCCCTGCTATTTTAGAGCTTATGATCCCAGCAGGACAGAGAGGAGGTGTGCACAAACGGCTACCCTAACTGGCAGCTTGCATGAGGTCTGCCGACAGGAAGGTGCTGAAAGCTAAAGAGCTGGAATTGGGAGGGAGCTCTTCCATCGGGCGTGGTCAGAAGGCAGTGCTACCTGGACCGGGCATTGGAAGCCTGAGTAGACACCTGGATGATGTGGGAGATGGGAGCAGGCCTTTCAGGAAGAATGAGCAGGGTTAGCAGAGGTACAGAAGGGAAAAGTTACAGCCTTTTTGCTCCACGTGTTTGGAAAGCGAACCTGCTACTTACCTGTATCTCTCAGTGATGCCCCTTTTTGCCTGCCTGCTGGAGGATATTGAAGCTCTTTCATTAGATTTAGGTCTCTGGTTCCTTGAGGTCAAGGACTGTCTATTTTCCTTCCTTCATTACTCCCCTCGATGCCCGACAAAGTAATTTTTATGTTGTGATTGAAACGCTTATATTATTACAAACTATAGTTTTGTTAAGTTTGCAGCCCCAAGAAACCCTTTTCAGTATTCCCGTGCTCCCTCATATGATCTTTAAATAGTGTGTTTGCATTTTTGTCTGCCCGCCCAGATACTGATCATTATGGCAACTCAGCTCTGCTCTGTGGTCCATGATCGCCCATGGGTGCTTGTGTGCTTCAAGCAGGTGGGATTCGGATTGGCAGGGGAGGCACAAGAGGCATCAGGAGTAGAGGGAGGAAAGGCGAGGACACAAAGGCTGGCCAAGAGGAGCCCACCAGTGACTTGGTGGGGAAAGAGAGACAGGTAGCAAGTTAGTTTGGGGCTTAGAAAAAACAAACCCTTGAGATAATATGGAAGTTAAATGATACAAATTAGGAACATGGTGGAAAAAATGAAAGTGGGAGGATTGTCAAGAAATCTCAAAATGAGTCAGATTTGGATTGTGGACTGAAAAACTCTAAAATAGATACTTGATGTTGACATTTAGTATTGACAGCTGAAGTTGAAATGTTTGTTCCATTTCTGTTTTGTGTTAAAGATACTAAGGCTATCGTTTTTTCTTCTTGGAATCATAAGGCGCACAGTGCCCGGTAAATGTCAGAATGATAGATTGCCAGTTGTTGACGTTCCCTTTTGCTTTTCACTACAGGGAATCCCAGAAGTAGCCCACCACCCTTTGGGTTTCGCCTCTCACCAGAAGAAGAAATGAGGAGACAACGGCTTCACAGATTTGATGCGCAGTGAGGTGGCACAACATCTTGAGAAAACATGGTCCAGTTGTGTAATTATTACCCATTTGGTTCACTCCCCAAGCCCCTAATTAGTTTTAAACAAAAGCAGAGTACACCGCTATCATCCCAAATTGCTCACATCTGCCTTGGACAGCCGTCATATGGCCCCTGGGAGTCTAGATTCACAAGCCAGATTGACTTGTCTGGAAACCGGAGCTGTCGAACGCAGCTCACAGCTTTCTGTGAGTGGCCCCTCACTCGTAAACAGAATGTCAGTGCCTCCAAGAAGGGACCAGCTTCCCACTCCTTTCTCTCTCTGGCAGCACCGAGGTGCCTCTGCCTGGAAGATCAGTCCCTCCTTCTGCCTGGTGCGTTTGGTATTTGACTTGGCAGGAGGGGAGGCACATCTCCTCGTCCTCCTGCATGTGGCCATCGTGACTTTCTAGGAACAGGAGGTGGCCACCTTAGCAGTATGTTCCTCTCGTCTCCCCTACACATGTGCCTTGGCTCTTCAGGGCCTGTGTCTCCGTGGTGTGTACAGCGCACTAGCTTTGCTTTTATATTGCTCTGCCTTTATACAGCGTTTTACTGAAAAAGCCGGAGAACTAAGATGGGGAAACCCCTACACAGCTCCCGTAGCTATCGTGTCGTACCAGCAATCTGGGTTCATAGCAGTCTCTTCAGTGGCAATACACGTATCTCGGTAAGGTGGCTTGTTAGAGTCGTCACCGAAGCGGCTGCAGATGCCACCTATAGCGTCCAGCAAAGGCGTTCAGTGGGCCGGTCACTAAAATCTTCCTTGCGGGACGTCTGGTTGTTTACTTCCCTCATCCAAGTGCCTCTTAAGTAGCCACTGTCACAGCTCACTTGTCCTGCCCAAGTGTCCAGAATACACTCCTGGCCCCTGCAACGTTATAATCCACAGATTGTCAGAGGATGTTATGCTGTTTCCTCATGCTTGTGTTTCTTGAATAAAAGAAACAAAACATCACTGGCTTCTTCTTGTTGCTGGGATATTTATTTTTAAAGAATGTTGGAAGCAGAATAGAATCTTCCTATTTTGATTTACTAGCGTTTATATAGTTTTCTGATTATGAAAGTAATACATACACACACACATATATGCCTTGTATTTGCATACAACAAATGTCTGGAAGGATATATTGCAAATGTTAACCGAGTTTATCTTTGGGGATGGAGTACAGGGGATTTTGCTTTCTGTTTTTTACAAGTTTACATAGATGGATTTTAAAAATATGTGCATGTGTGCATATTATATTTGCAAATCAGGAGAACTGATGCTAAATCAAGAAATCTAGAGTCAGGAAAACTGACTTAATAGTAAGTCAGTTATGTGTCCATTGATGAAATTCACAATAGAAATACAAAGAATTACAAATACAATTTTAAAATCACCTGCATTCCCAGCACTTAGAGGCACCAGGGGTTAACTTGTTGAGGGTATTGCCTTCTCAGTTTTTCTTTGTATACATTTGACAAATTTGGAGCATCCTGACTATGTAGTTTTGTGTCCCGTTCCTAATCTGCATTTACCTGGGAGAGGCTCTGACACTTGCATATAAATGAGCTAAGAAAACCACTTGAGTCCAGGGAGCACTTTAACCTGGTCTGCTGGCACAATAATGATACCTGAGCACCTTGGGTTAATTTATAATTGATGTAAAGCTACAGCCTGTTTACCATATGAATTGTACCTGTGAGTCTGGTAGCTTTAAACATGTTTCTATTGAAATGTGCAAGCTAAGTGTCATTCTTTCCTCCCAAACTCTCTGAATTTGGCTCCTATTACCCCAATTAAAAGTAACCTCTCACATGCCATCTTTTCACAGCACATGCTAGTTCTGTCATCATACTTGTATCTTGTCCTTGTTATTATTTATGTACAATGACATAAAGACATGCCTTCTACCCTGGGAGCATGGATTGGGAATGGCTCAGGGACGAGACCTGTGTCTTATTTATCTTTCTATACTCTCTCCTGCTTCTCCCGCTGCCATCCAAAGGCTGACCCTGGCTTGTGGTAGGAACTCATTAAATGTTAGTTTCCTATCAGAGTGTTTTCTCAATTGCATTAGAATTCCAATCACTGTAAATGGGAGTACTTTTAAGATATACGTAGCTACTGATGCCAGTAATAGTACCTTCTTGCTCTGTGTGACTTGTCAGGTATAAAGACACAGGAATTGAATTTTGGATGATATAACTATAAATGCACACTTTATTAATGGAGCAGAACATAACTAAACTTCTAGAGATACAAGAAAGGTCATTTTAGTTATAAATAGAAGCCAGCTGTTTTAGTACAACAATAAAGATGTTCTGAACATTATTATAATTATTTTGTTCCATTACAGGCTTTCCTATAACCAGTGCTTATTATTTCTCATGCCCATTTTATTGTTTTTTCTACAATAAGGTATCTTCAGAGTTATGCCAACCAACTGGAAGAGGGGTGAGAAAGACAAAAGCAAGCACAAGAGACTAATTTCTTGAACAGGGAATAAGCATTTAGAGCTAATTTTTAAAATTTGGTTTCTTTGTTTAACAGTAATTTCCTGACTGTCTGGCCTCTAGTTCCCACAGTTTGGTTGTGGTCAGTCAAGTCATGAGAGCTTTTAATTCAGAATCTGTCTTTGGTTCTCAAGATGAGAGAATAATTAAAATTGCTTCCTTTTAATGACTTTGAATATGTTGCATGTGATTCCAAAGTTGTCCATAATTTTCCAAAGACCTCCTTCATCGTTTTAAATTGCTTGATGGTGAAGCTCAAACTAAATAGCAAAAAACTGCTTTTTGTAGAATTGGAGGCAATCCATATATTTGGCAGTTGTGTTCTGCTGCCTGGGGAGTGAGGAAGCTGAAGCCACCCCCCCTCCCCACCAGACAGACTTCTTGTGGACCTGGCCTCCTTGTTCCCAGTCATAGTTTCCCTTGAAAGAGTCAGTGTGCAGTAATGAACTGCATTAAATTAGTCATAACAAAGCTATCATTTCTTCCTTTCCCTTCCCAGATATTAGTGCAGTCATGTCTTTCTTTCTTTCTTCCTTTTTCCCCTATTCTTTCATTTTAGAATCACAGACTCTCAGCTTAGGAGAACCGTAAAGCCTCTCAGTCCATTGCTCTGCCCAACACTTAGAACAGCTCAGTTCTGCATAACTCTGCCAAGTTAATCTTCCAAAATCCACTTCCATGATGCTGCACATCCTCTCAAATACCTTTTATTGGCTCTCTATTGCCCAAGGTGAAAGATCAAGCTTCTTAGCCTCCACTAAGCCCGTCTCCAACCAGCCTTTCTACTTACCCCTCACCTACTAAATCAGAATCTGCATTTTAACACAGCTCAGGTAGTTTGTCGGAGCCAAAGTGCTTCTCAGATCTCAGTGAGCACAAACACATTTTAAGAAGATCAGCACTTATCCCCTAGACTGGTAACAACCATCTGGTAGAATGGAAAGAAAACCAGCCCCCTGGCTTTCAGATTTAGATGCCAAGGCTCAGATGGAGCAGTGATGGATCCGGGACCAGCAGCTAGTAACTGGGAGCTCCTCCTGCTGCACGGCTGAATGGAAAAGAGATCCGAAACCCAGTCTAAGCTGGAAAAGGAGCAATTGAGGAAAACAGCGTATCCATAGCAGCATACCACTTCCTCCTGCAAACAAGATAACAGGCACAAGTGCTTGTGATCCACAGCTGTGCATTTTAAAAAAGGAAGCATTTGCCAGTGGCCTGGAGTACCAAGTGTGCAGGTTGTTATAGTGACTCGTTTATCACGAGGAGCACAAGAGATGGTGTGTCCAATCTGCACACAGTGTCGGCATCTTAAGACCTACTGCTTTGGGACCAAAAAAACTTCGTACTCCTCATTGAAAACCTTCCCTACTTTTTCCAAACAAATAGACAAAAACAATTCCTTTACTGACTGAGAATCTCATCTTTAGCTGAAAAACTATAAACACTAAGTATATAATCCTTGAGAATGCAAGGAACAGCCCCCCCCCCCCCCCAGGAATAGTGTAAGGCAGGGAGTGCCCTGCTGGCCCACGGAAGAATGGACATGGCCGAGTGGGCTGGTGCCACAGTGAGCAAGCCTGTGGTTGGCTAAGGGCCCCCAGATAGTTCTTTCTCCAACTCAGAATAGTTCCTCTGGACAGCTGACCTTGAGCATCTAGGGGCGCCAGAGGCCTGGCTGGTTTTCAGTTGACCCTGGGGTCTGGGCTGAGCACCCCCCACAATAGGTCTGGCCTTGTGGGTCTCCATCTCCAACCCCGGAACATCTTAAGACAGTCTCCTGGCTGAGCTGGGCAGGCTGAGGACCAGTGACGTGGGGCTTTGCAGTGACAGCAGCAGGGCAGGGCACCAGAGCGATGTGTATATCAGCCCCCCTCTTTTCTAACCAAACCACAAATCAGGGAAGCTCCCAGGAGGCGGTGGTGTAGTAAGAGCAGTCTCTGGACAGGTAGACCAGGGTTCAAGGTCTAACAGGTGCTATGAACTTGAGCAAGTAACTTATGCCCTCTAAACCGCCGTTTCCTCATCTGTAAAGTAAGGTAGTTGTGAGGTTCAGAGGGAGCAGATGTGTGAGGGTTAACACAGTTCCTGTCACATAGTGGGTGCTCAAGAAATGCTAGCTAAGTGCTGTCATTTCTCTATTGAGTGAGCGATTGGCCCATATACCCTTGAAGTTACTGATAGAGTAGCTCCATGAAACAGGAATTTAGTCTTTGCTCTGCACCTAGCCCCGTGCCCAGCAATGTAGGGCGGCTAAGAGAAATATTATCTAGTACCAAAGCCCTAACTTCAGGTTACTGTAGTTACAAATAGCAATATCATATTTATTGTATCTCTATAGTTAACTTTCATT
>PVKH010022735.1:0-14027 GCA_004027955.1 Chaetophractus vellerosus
ATGAATTCCAAAAATATAAATTGGATTATGTTTGTAAACTAATCTGTTCATCTGGGCGTGATTAAGTTATGATTAGGGCATTAACTGCCATGTCAGTGGGACGTTGAGCCCCACCCCTCGGTGGGCGTGGTCTCAAGTATAAAAGGCTAGACAAAAGGCAGCAGAGAGGAGAGAAGCAGACTGAGAGAAGCAGACTGAGAGAAGCAGAAGAGAGAAGGAGATTGGAGAAGCAGTTCTGAGGTTGGAGTGAGCCGTTCGCCCGATAGTCTACAGTTGGCCTTGTGGAGAGATGCAAAGCATAGAGGGCCTCATGGTCTACAGCTGAACTTGTGGAGGAAACAGAAGCTAAGCCCGGAGGGAAACGCAGCCCTGGCAGGAGAGGAACCCAAAGGCCTGAGCCCTTGCAGACGCCGGCAGCTGTCTTGCTCCAACACGTGGACTTTGGTGAGGGAAGAAATTTATGCTTTGTGGCCTGGTAACTGTAAGCTTCTACCCCAAATAAATACCCTTTATAGAGACCGACCAATCTTGGTATATTTCAAAAGGCACCGCTGTGGCTGACCAAAACATATATAATTTAAAAAAATGAAGCAAACAGATTTTTAAATTAATTGACCATGTAGAAAACTGGATTAAAATGCTTTAGGAAGAATTATCAATAGGGAAAATGAAAACTAAGTGAAAAAATATATACAATATAATTATTTACTCCAGAAAAAAAACAAAAAGCTGTACAAAGAGAAAAATATAGTTCCAAACTTCATTTGGCAGTGAATAATACTTAGAAACACTAAATAATGATTTAACCTACAGCTGTGATATAACTATACTAGAAGGGTAAGAATAGGGGAAGTGTAGTATAATGGAGCTAAGGGTTCCTCAACCTGATGATAAGAGTTTAAAATGAAAAAAAATCAGGAAATAGCTTTACAAGATTTAAAAATAAAGAGGCATATTTTTAAATTTTCAAAAGAAAAGAAAGGTAAATGTTCAAGCTGACATAAGAAAGATAACAAAATATTTAAAATTCTTGGAAATTCTAGTAGGTAGAGTACAGTCTTTTAAATTTGAAAAAAAAATTTTTTTTTTCATAAAGATGAAAGAAAATGGTATTATTTAAGCATTTAGGGGCAAAATAAAAGCTCAAAATAATGCTGACAAATAAGCTGCCCAAAATATGGAAGAGGTCTATGAATTAAGGAGAGAAGAATATATATATTTTCTTGTGAAACTTTTGAGAAAAACTTAGATCATTGTGATGTACTTTGAAATGTAATCTTGCTTTTGGGTGGGAAGGCACATTATATTTTATTTTTAATATTCTTCTGTATAGTTTTTCTAAAATTTTTCAGGGATTAATATTTGTGATTTTTAAAAAATTTTTCATGTTAAATAAAATTTAAAACATAGTCCTATTTGAAAGCAGGAAGATGGACAAGTTTCAATATCCCTTTAAGACTCCACGAAAGAGAAAAAGTTAAAGCACTTGCTTCAAGTAATTCCAAAAACAAACTACCTCAAGAAAGGATCTGTTTGGATGAATTGTATGCTTTATTAATATGATTAATATATATCAATAAAATTGATTTGTTTTTAAAAAAAAAGAAAGGATCTATAGTAATATTTCCTTGAAATCAGATTTAGTATTAGATGACAATTTTGATTGTGTTCCTACAATGAAGTAAAAGTTCTGGAATGTAGGAAAATGAAGAAATTCACCATAATGCCTGCAATAACCACCTTCCCAATCTATCCTAAAAATGTACCCTCTACTGTCCCTACAAGCTCTCTACTGTGAGGACTTAGGAATAAAGCTGATATTTTGCACAATGGAGACACTTCATGAGAAAAGTCTAACACATTCGTAAATCCATTCATTTTTTTGGGCAAATTGAAAAAAAAATTGAGTAAAGACAATCATATTCTCTCTCAGGAATATGAACTGAAAGGAAAAAAAATATGCACCATGCGGCTGGTGTGGAGAGAGAGAGACAAGTGTGTACCAGACTATCATCTCTAAAGCTTGGCTTTACCACAGATCCTGTTCTTCCTTAGAACGCAATTTTTATATTTACTGTAGTTTCTTCCCATGCCAAGGCCAGATTATTTAACCTTATTTGAATTAGCTAGCAATTATTCCAAGCTTCTTGATAAACTTTATGTCATACCACAGAAATCTGCCTAAATCAAATTTATATATATATCTGCACTTCTCACTTAAACATGCATAAACAGCAAAAGCTAAATGCCTTTTCAGAGCACAGCCCAAACATTTCCTTAAGATTACTTTCACAATTTTAGATACATATTTTTTCTTATCCTAAAAACAGAGCTCTTAAATATTAAACCCAAACGTAAGATTTATGTGGCAACTACAACACTGAAGAGGAAGTTTTAATCATAGGAATCTTACTTTCATTTCATTTCTTAGATCCTCTATTATCTTGAGCAAGTCACTTTAACTATTAGGACTAGTCTCTTAATAAATGGACTAGATGACTGCTAATATCCTTTTCAGGTCTATATCTATGAATACTCCTTTTTTGAATAAAAATAATTATTTTTAAAGAAGCTTTAGATTACATAAAAGTTACATAAAAAATATAGGGGATTCCCACATAACCCACCCCTCCCCTTCCCCCACTTTCCCCATTAACATCTTTCATTAGTGTTAAAATTGATGAACACATATTGAAGCATGGTTGCTAACCATGGTCTATAGTTTACAGCATGGTTTACACTTTGCACTGTACAATTTTACAAGTTTTGTCAAAATGTTTAATGGCCTATATCAATCATTGCAATGTCACGCAGAACAAATCCAATGTCCCCAAACCACCCCGTTACATCTATTCTTCCCTCTCCCTCTGCTCAGAACCTCTGGTGACAACTGTTTTTTGTTTGTTTGTTTGTTTGACCACTGTCTTAAGATCAATGTTGGAAGTTCTTCCATTACTAGAATAATAAGTCTACTTTAGTCCATAGTTGCACTTCCCCACTTATGACTGTTCATTTCTCAGTCTTCAAGATTTTAGGATCGTTATGCCCACTCTGCTTCAATTGAGAGGGGGCTCGGATCCCATGGGGCAGATGGATGGAACTGTCTTGCTTACAGTTTTGGATACTCTGCTTTTTGGGGTGGGCATTGTCCATCATTATCTTTTTGTTAGCGAATCCTCTTTCAATAAGCAGTTTTTGTCAATACCCAGTCTACTACATTAACTGCTACTATATAACTCCAGCAATACGTCAGTCCAATATATCAGTTACAATATGCTTTCCAAAGGATGGCCTGAGGTGATGGTACATGATATAAATTTGTTTGCCATAAGGACAAATGTTTATTATTTTAATAATTCTCTAGTTATTTTATTGTGTATTAGCAAAAATCTAACTAGCATATCAAACCAATGATTTCATATATATTGCTACTTAGAATAAGAAGTAAAATAAAGTACACAGACTTGAAAAGTATGTGTACAATGATGGTGCTTGGCTCGGGCCTGGGGAGAGGGTAGCCAGACCCTCCCCATGCTGCCTGGGACTCCAGAAGGTAGGAAGAGAAACAAAAAGGCTTACAGTTGAGGCCACTACTATGCCCTGGATACAAAAGCCAGGGAGAATCATATTAATCCCAAAACAAAAATCCCTCTAAACTCTGATTCTGCACCCTTAAAAAAAAAAAAATCAAATGACAAAAATAAATGCCTGAGCCACAGCTCTAAGGACAATGGCCTGTCCACCAGATGTGTGGTTGCCGCAATCAGAGTTCCTTGATCAGCTATAACATAGTTGATACTCAAGAGTACAAACTGAATATAGTACGTGAATGACTGACAATGGAAAAAGAACCACAAAAACCTTTGCATGTTCATTTAAAAGCACACTCATCACAATGTGCTACAAAATTGGGATCTACTAGGTGTTGTAAATGAGTCCATAGATTTGAATGCTCCAGGAGAAAGAAGTAACCCAGCAGTGGGTCCTCATGTTTACTTTTTGCAACTTTATCTGAACAGCACCAACTATGAATCTGTGAACTGTGAAAATACAAAACAGTGCTAAGTATGGAAAACCAAATATTGATAATCAATTTCAAGATTACTTAAAATTTTTAGTGAATCTAGAAATATGGGATGGAAGGTTAGGCCCCTACCCATCATTCACTGGGTCTCTCTTTACCTACTTTGATGACTTAATAGCCTTGAAACTAATTTTTTTTAAAAACTGTTCCTTAAATTTAAACTTAAAGAATTGTTTTATCTTAATTTCCCTTCTCTCAAGTAAGACTTGTGTCTCTTAATTTTAAATCCCTCATATTTGAATAAAATTTCCTGTTATCTACTTTATCTATAAACATTAAAAAATGGATTGGTAATTCTCCTCTCCAATAAAAACTGGTCAACATAAATTGTTAACGTTTTGTTTTGTTATTTAATAATTAAATCTATTGTTATCTTATAAAAAGTAAGCATTCTAGCAAAGCCCAAACATTTCCTTTCTACTACTTTGGCTTCAGTAATGGATGACATTATAGGAAAATGATAACATAAAATATTTATACCTCAGGCCTCAGAGAAGGAAGAATAACAATTTCTTGCAATGCTTGTTTTGCCAACTCTTGCCCAGCTACATCATCAAATTTAACAGCTGTTCCACTAAGAAACAGAATCTCAGTTAGCTTCACAACAGGAATGTTTCCATTATTACAATATTAAGTCAGTTTTAAGCACTATGAAATGCTGTCATTTTGTATTAACTAATTTAACTGTGAAACTATGCTATCTCAATAAAAGCAATGGTTTTCTACATTAGTTGAAAGCCATCATAAAAATTAAGTACGTAAATCAGACCAGGTATCTATTATCTATTTCACTTATATTTTACAAAAATTCTAAAATAAAAATTGTAAAATAGAATACTTCACATGGCAGGACTTACCTGTCAACAATTTCATTCATTATAAGGTTAGCAAGGTTGCTGTCCACATTCCTAAAATTTTTCATGTCTTTCTTTTTACGAGCAGTAGTTGTAGGGGTAGAAGGCTTATTTGTTCTATTTGTTTTTGAAATACCCTTGAAGAACACAAAATTTTAATGTGAAAACACAATCTGAGACTTAATACTTTCACAAGTGAGCTAACCTCAAAAGTTCACAAAATTTAAGTTTTAAAAATATGAAAAAGGACATAAAAATCCAAAATATACATTTTACCTCTATTTCACTATAGAAATATATTCAGCATGAAGTGGATTTATCAAGGATTTTATCCAATAAGATTTAGTTACTATAAAATTTTTAAAATTCTATGACAAGGCAGTCATATATTTTTACTATTTGATAGAATTAAAATAAAACCCTAGGTATGTTTCATCATATAAAATATTTTTAAAAATAAGAAACGCATTTAAATAGATTTAAGTGATTAAAAGAACAAATTTAAAATGAAATATACAGCATTATATGAAACAGACTAGATAAGCAAATTTAATATAAAAAACCTAATTCGTTCTAAAAAGTGTCAAAATAAAACTGCTTTTTAATAGTAAATTGTCCTTGTGGACTAATAAAAAATTACATTTAACTTTGCAGAAACTCATCTGTTCTCTAAAGTACTTTAAAGTACTTGTAATAAACTTAAGCAATTATGAAAGTTTCAAAATATTTTTACAAAAGCATAGCAATTAAAGTTACTGTCCCAGAATACCTTATGAGTTGCAGTTACAGGACCAGGTCCCTGTCTCACTCCAGAAACCATGGATAATCCACTGCAACTAGGTGCTCTGTGGTAGCCTGAGAAACCTGTGGATCCAGACTTCATAACTGTTTTTGAACGAGGCAGTGAATTACTGGTGTGTGTTAAGGGATCCTTTCTTTTTGGAACAGCTCCACTTTCTATCAAAGAAAAAAAGTAAAAACCATCATTGATGGAAAATTATGGCAAAATATTTTAAAAAGTAATAAAGGCCGGTAGAGATTTGCAAGTGCATCTAATAAAATAAAAACCAAGCTAATGATATATATATTTTTAAAATTCAGAATATTTCAAAATGAGATTGCAATCAGTATATATACCAGGGTATTTGTTCATTGTGGTTGTCACTGGGGTAGATAAGACAAAGTTTATTTAGGTTTTTCCTTTTCCTGGTGTATGTTCTAATTTTCTTAAACATATCCAAGTGCTAAGAAAATTCAAAATAAGGGAACTTCAGAGTAGAGCAAGATTGGTCAAGGGGTTTTTCAGTACATAAATGTAAAGTTCTAACCCATACGGTGAAGGAACAATGGATACTGACCATCAGGGAAAAGCAGGAAAGCATTCCAGAAAAAGGAATAATATAAGCAAAAGCGAAGATATGAAGAGAAATAAGGCCTTTTTAGGGTGAAGTTAAATAGATGTTAAAGAGCATTCATTTTAGCGGGAAAAAATGTCCTCAGACCATAAAGGGATAGAAATCTCCACGAGGAACAACTATGAGAATGACAACAGATTTTTCATCAAAACAAACATCAGGAAGCAATGCAGTATGTTCAAAATGTTGAGATACAGGGAATAAGTGTAACTCAGTGGTTGAGAGCCTGCTTCGCATGTACAAGGTCCCAGGTTTTATCCCCGATAACCTCCTAAAAAAAAAATGTGGTACATACATACAATGATTATTCAACCATAAGAAGTGAAGTGCTGCTACATGCTACAACATCGATGACTCCTGAAGACATCGTGTTGAGTGAACTACCCAGACACAAAATGACAAATATTGTATGATTTCATATGAAATACTCAGAATAAGCTAATTCATTGAGACAAAAAGCAGAATAATGGTTAAAAGGGGTGGGAGGAGGGAAGAATGGGGAGTTGTTGCTAAATGAGTAGGAGTTTTGGTTTATGTTGATGAGAATAATCTGGAAATAGACAGTGGTAAAAGTTACAAAGTATTGTCAATGTACCTAATATCAAAGAATTGTCTACTTAAAATGGTTAAAATTATTTTAATGTTATGTATATTTTACAATTAAAAATAAAAATAAATAATTATACACAAAAAATCATTAAGTATATTCCCTAGATCAAGAACATAATTTTCAATTTGAGTGAGGAAGGAAGGAAGGAAAGGAGGGGAACAAGGAAGGAAAGGAGGGGAGGGAGGGAGAGGGAAGAAGGAACTTGATATTAAAAAACTGTTAACCTCTATGAATTCTATAGCTAGGTGAATTGTCATCTAAGAATAAGGATATAAGAGACTATAGACCTTCATTGAAAGAACTACAGAGGAAGATCTTCTACTAATTCAGCAAATTAAATATAGAAAGGAATAAAAAGCTATATAACAGGTAGTTAGAAAGCAAGAAAAATCAGAAAACCTATAGAGGAGAAACTCAAGAAAGGAAACATCATTAGAGTGTACTACTTGGCTTTGGGTAAACAATATTTACTAAGTCATAATAATGTTAACTATGATTTTGAGATATAAGTAAAAACATTATACATAATTATAGAAGATGAATTATATAGAGAGAGATAAAGGATAATTGGTTACATAAAAGAATTAAACCCTCTTCCATCTTAAGTCAACAAATATTAAAAATAAATAAATCAGGAATAGCAATATAAGCATAATGCCTGCAAATACAGTAGGACGTGTGAGAGGAAATAGCAAAATGTTAAAAAATTATCTGACGAGCTGGTATTTGGGGCCAGGGTAAGAGTATGCTGGAGTTCTCTGTATGGGGTTTATACTATTTTTGCAACAGTCCTGTTTTATTGTTTTATTCCAAACAAAAAAGTTTTTTAAAAATTATCTTAGGAACCAAACTGGAGGGTGAAGATGGGGGAGATAAGGGAGAAGTGGGAAGGGGAATATTTTTTTCATCATAAGCCTTTCAGTATTTATTTTTTAATCTTTATTGAGGTATATTTTACATAAAATAAATTTCATCCATTTAAAGCATACAATTTAATGAGTTTGAAAAGATATCCTGTGAAATAACCACTAAAATCAAGACATAAAATTTCATCATGTCCACTTTGCAGTCCATTCGTCTCACCCCTAGGCTACCACTAATCTGCTTTCTGACAGGGAGAATATTTCACATTTTCTAGAATTAAATATAAATAGAATCATACAGTATGTACTCTTTTGTGCCTGGCTTCTTTCACTCAGCATGATTAAATGATTTTGAGGTACATCCAAATTGTGACATGAATCAGTAATCCACTCCCTTTTATTGCTGAATTTTGTTTATCCATTCACTTGATGGCATTTGGTTGTTCCTAGTTTAGGGCCACTGTGAATAAAGTGGCTAAAAATAATGTACAAGTCTTTTTGGAGACATATAATTTCCATTTTTTGAGGTAAAATCTAGAAGTAGAATGGTTATGTTGTATGGTAGGTATATTTTAAGTCTATAATAAATTGCCAAAATGGTGTAGCAATTTTCATTCCTCCCAGCATTGTACAAGAGTTCTAGGTGCTTCACATCCTCACCCACACTTGGATTTTATTCTCAGTCTTTTATTTTAGCCATTCTAATGAGTATGTAGTCATGTCTTGCTTTGATTTTAATTCATATTGTCTTAAAGAGAAAAGATGTTAAGGATCTTTCCACATACTAACTGGTTATTTAAATATGGTCTTTGGTGAAGTGTTTGTCTCCTCTTGATCTGATCCATGGGCCCAGCCTCCCAGGGCTTTGTGCTTAAGCAATCTTCTAGTCCTCTCTTACACGGCAGAATCAAACATGGTGACTTCCTTTTCCTGCGTCTGTCTCTGTGTATCTGTTTATATTAGACCCAGCAAGAGGGCAGAGACTCAACCTGATTCACGCCTCAATGACATAGTCCAATCAAAAGCCCTAAAGTGATCTTAGCAAGTAATCTAATCAAAGGTCCCTCGACTGAATTTAATGCAATCAAATGGTATCACACTCACAGGAATAGACTAGTTTATAAACACAATCTTTTTCTTTTTGGGATTCATAAAATAATCTCAAACTGCCACACACATACATAAAAAAAACTTGCTTAAATTTTGATTGGAATTGGACTGAATTTATAGACAAATTTGAGGATACCTGCTATCCCAAAAATACTGTTTTCCAATCCATGAACATGGCATAACTTTCTTTTTGCTTGGATTTAGATCTTTAATTTATCTCAGCAATGATTTCTAGTTTTCATTGCACAGATTTGCATGTTTGGTTTTCTCTAAATATTTCATGTTTTTGGATGTTGTTTTAAATGGAAATGAATTTCTGATTTCATTTTCCAATTATTTCTTACTAATATACTGAAAACGATCGGTTTTTGTATGCTGAAATCTTGCTAAACTGAGTTCTAGGAGTTATGGGGTAGATTCTTTTGGATTTTCTAGGTCCACATTCATACTGTCTGTGAATATATTTTTACATTTTCTTTTTTAACCTGTATCTTTGTTTCTTTTCATTGCCCTGATTAGGATGCCCAGTGCAAAAACAAATGAAAGGAGACATCCCTGTTTTGCTCTCAATCTTAGGGGGAAAGTATTCAATCTTTTACTATTAAATATGATGCTAGCTGCTGATTTACTGTAGATGCCCTTTATCAGGCTGAGGAAATTCCCTTCTAATCCTAGTTTACTAAGTTTTTATCATGAATGGATGCTGAAATGTATCAAATGCTTTTTCTGCATCTATTGAGATATGATTTTTCTCTTTTCTTCTGTGAATCTGTTTAATTACATTCATTCATTTTCAAATGTTGAACCAATCCTATTTGGTCATGATTTTTCTTTTTATATATTGTTGGATTGAATTTATTAATATTTTGTTAAGGATGTTTGATCTATGTATTTAGGTCTGTACTTTTCTTGTCATGGAATATACTTGTCTCGTTTTGGTTTCAAAGTAATACAGCCTTCATAAAATGCATTAGGATATATTCTTTCTCTGCCTTCTAAGAAAGTCTGAGTAGAACTGGTATTATTTCCTTTTTAAATCTGTGATAAAATTCACCAGTAAAGCCATCTATGCCTGGAATTTTCTTTGTGGGAAGGTTTATAACTAATAATTAAATTCTTTTAGCAGTTAATGGATTATGAAGGTTTCCTATTTTTCTTACATCAGATTTGGTAATTTGTATCTTTCAAGGAATTTGCCCATTTCACCTAGGCTTTCAAATTTATTGGCATAAAGTTGAGCATAATACATCCTTATTATCATTTTAATGTCAGTAGGATCTGCAGTAGTGGCCCTTTTTCAGACATGGGTAATTTTTGTACTCTAGTCTTCTTTTTTTTTTTTTGCTTTTATAAAGTCAAGGGAATTTATTTCCTGAGGTCACAAAAAAATATGGAATGCTTCACGAATTTGCGTGTCATATTTGCGCAGGGGCTGTGCTAATCTTCTCTGTATCGCTTTAATTTTATTATATATGCTGCTGAAGCGAGCACTCTAATCTTTTCTTCATTGATCTAGCTAGAAGTTTATCAATTTCATTGATATTTTTATGAATGAGCTTTTGGTTTCATTCATTTCCTCTACTGTTCATTTTTAAAATTTTATTGATTTTAGATTTTCATTTTCTTTCTTCTACTTACTTTGTGTTTATTTTGTTCTTTTTAAGCTTCCTAAGATAGGAGCTTAGGTCAAAAGTTTTAGACCCTTCTTCTTTTATGGCATTAGATGCTTTTATTAAAAATTTCCCTATACACTGCTTTAGCTGCATTCCACAAATTTTGATATGTTGTGTTTTCATTATCATTCCATTAAAAATACTTTCTAATCTCCTTTGTGATTTCTACTTTTACCCATGGGTTGTGTAGAAGTCAGCTATTTAATTTCAAGATATTTAGTGCTTCGTAGATATTTTATTGTTGCTGATTTCTATTTTCATTCTGTTGTGGTCAGAAAACATATACTGTAAAACTTCAATCTTTTGAAGTTTATTGCAACTTGTTTAATGATCCAGCACATGGTCTCTTTTGGGGAACTTTCCATGTGTAATTGAAAAGAATGAAAATTTTAAGGTATAATGTCTTACAAATGTCAATTGGGTTAAGGTGGTCAATAGTGTCATTCTGCTATATACTATAACGATTTTTTGTCTAGTTATCAATTATTGATCGAGGTGGGCAAAACCTCCAATTATGATTCTAAACTTTTCCTTTCCTTTTAGTTCTATCAAATAAGCTTCATATATTTGAATCTGTTATTATGCACATATATACATTTATAATTACTCACACCTTCCTAATGTATTGAGCCTTCTAATGCTGCCTCTGTTTTAGTTTCCAGGCTGATATGAATACCACACATTGATTTGGATTTCTGGCCTCTGAAATCATTAAATTCCCATTGTTTAAGCCAACCCATAGTGTGGTATTGGTATTTTCTGCTACAATTTGGACAACATAATCATTTACTTTAATAAAATTTAAGCCCTGCTCATTTAATCCTGAAAAAGTACCACTAAAACTAGCTGAGCAATAAAGGAAAGAAAGAAATGAAGATTCCCCCACCCAAACAAAACAAAACAAAACAAAACAAAACAAAACAAAACAAAACAAAACAGCATTGACTCTTCTGTTGGAGTTGATACCCAAAAGTTCAAAATAGATTTAACCCATACAAAATAATATCATCCTAATGTTTCTCCTCTATCTGAACGCACCTTCATATTTTCTCTAACAGATGCTATGATAATGGATCCACACATAGTATTTATGAAAACTGCTTTGCAGACATTATATGTAACAAATAAAAATAACTTCTGTCTTAAAAATACTACTTCATAAAAAAAATGGTACAGATAGCCAGGAAAAAAAATACAAAAGCTTAAAATACAGTAGAAACAAAAGCATACTTTAATCATTTAGAAAAATGTCTCTTCACAGTTTATAATATCAAAAATTGGAGGTTACAAAATATCATGCAAATAAAACATGTTAGAATGGCTATCCCCTATTTGTTATATATTTATACAATAAGAATGATAGGGATAGTGTATTTTAAACATAGCCCTGTAAAGACAAAAACTGATTAAATGTTCCATTATAAAATTAAATCAACATTAATCAGGTTAAATATAAGACTAATTGGGTCTACTTTGCATGCAAGCTTTATATATTACATGCTAGTTAACCTAAACCCACCTGACGGGAGATGTCCGTTGCGGCATGTTAAGTTAGTACTGTCATTATAGACGTCCGTTTGTGACTTGGAAAATTGCAAAACTGGTTGCAGCTTCTCTATGCAACAGAGGGTGTAAAAAGAACAAAATAAAAAAAAGTAAAAATATACATAATGAACAAACAAAATGTGCATGTGAAATGAAAAATGAATTCAAGGTAAATTTTTACATGAAGGGTTTTTGCATTTATATAAAATTATTTTTTAGAAACAAAGTCAGGCATGAAAACAGCAACAGAAATTAACAAGTGAGTGGCTATGTTCAAAATATACTTTATCCAGGTTTAGTAACCTGAGATGGTTCCATTTCCCTATTATCAACAGCAAATATTTACTGAATATTTAATATGCTGAAATCATTGTGCTGGGGGGTATCTGAAAAGATGAAAAGAAATGACATTTTGGGTAAGGAGAACAGCACTTAAAATGGCACAGAGGGAAACTGAGTTTCTAGGAAATACCATATTAACTTACACTAACTAACATATGACAGGCAAAAAACAAATAAAAAGTGGAATAAGAGTGGAATAAGCATGCTGCAGGACTGTATGTTTAGTACCCTACCATTTTATTTGTGTTTAACACACACATACTTGTATATAAGAGGGTTATCTCTGAAAAGGACCTAAAGAAACTGTTACTGTCAGCTGCTTCTAGAACGGGAAAATGGATGGCTGGGACATAGTACGGGATGGATTCAAACAAAACAACAACATAAAAAACTCTTCCAAGATCTGGGTCTCTAAGCTTAGCACAGAAGCTCAAGAGGTAACAGTTTGATCTTCCTCGCCACCCTATACCACTGCTGTACTCTCTTTCCCCGTTCAAGAATACTAGTTGACATACACCCTGCTGCTCTACCACTTATTAGTGCTATGACTTTGCTTTAGCTTCATTTTTTCTAAGGGTCTCA
Organism: Chaetophractus vellerosus; assembly: GCA_004027955.1. NCBI lineage: Eukaryota > Metazoa > Chordata > Mammalia > Cingulata > Chlamyphoridae > Chaetophractus > Chaetophractus vellerosus. The sequence goes on from PVKH010022735.1 coordinate 13,079, forward strand.
GGATTTATTAAACTAATGTATATAAAGTACCTACTCTGTACCTCATCCATAAAAGGGTCTCAATTTTTACGAGATTTATTTTGCTGAAATACTCCAAGTCATCCTAACTGGTTCCTTTCTGCTGTACTAATACGTCAATGAACATGTGCAAAAACGTTGCACATATATATTAACGCTCTTAAACTTCCATTACTAACTCAGACAAACAGGCGCCATGCTTGGTTTATGGTACAACAACACATGCCTTTGGGACAGGTTAAATAGCAGTTACCCTTTATGCACAAAGCACAAAGTACTACAGAGTGTTTGTATCCTAGAACTGGCTGATACAAAACACCTTGGAGCTGACTTTCTTTTTGTTCGCTAACAGGTAGGTCATCTGATTTTCCTCAGTGATAAAACTCTTCAAATCACCACAATGAGACAGAAACCATTTGTGTTGGCAAAAGACATAAATAAGAACAAACACTAATTTGTAAATGTGATCTTCTACAGTATTTTCAATGAAATGTAACAAAAACTTTGCAAAAATATTCATTAATGTTTTAAATATCAATAAACAGAAAATAAATGCCTAGTTTGATAACAACTATGGATAACAAGCTATATAGAACTTATTTTTAGTTGTGTACAGTTTAGATTTACACGTGTGGAAACACATATATACAATGAAAAAAATCTTAACATACTACTATTATGAATTTGCTCCAATTCATTTTTGTAAAGAAAGTAAACAGACTAATCCTTCCTTAAAGGATGACTAAAGGTTACATAGATTAATCAATGATTTAAATTAAAACATTCACCTTGCTTCTTGACTCCCCTTACATCCATCTGCCACATGGTTGCCTGAGTTACTACAAACTCCTCTGCTGAAAACGCTTTAGTGGCTTCCCATTGCCCACAGATTAGCGCTCAAGGTCTTTTATATGATATACAAGGCCCTTCA
>PVKH010022736.1:0-14025 GCA_004027955.1 Chaetophractus vellerosus
CATTTCCCTAATTCTACATAAGCCATTTTAGCTAGTATAACTTTCTGTATACTCATATAATTATGGGCAAATGTGCACATGTGTGTGTATACACGTACACACATCTCATTATTTTATAAAAATGGGATCATAATAAATTCATTTTGATACATATTACACTTCTCTGTTTGGAATACTTTGGGGAAAGGCCTTCAATCAACTGGTACAAATCTAACTCATCTTTATTTTTTTAATGCTGAATATTCCACGGTATTAACATACCATAATTTTTCTAGCATTTCTGTTTTGTGACCTTTCTAACTTGTTTCTTGGTTGCAGTGCCTTTTTTTGTTGTTGTTACATATCCCCCCCTTTCTGCATGCTCTTGTTGTGTTCATTTTTGTGTTCTTCTGTGTCTGCTTTGTCCCCCCCACCCACCCCATTGCAGCAATGCGCCGAGTCAGCTCACCGTGCAGGTGGCTTGCCCCGCTCACGGGCAGCTCTGCTCCACTTGTGGGTGGCTCCGCTCCATTTGTGGGCGACTTGCCCTGCCTGTGGTGGCTTTGCCCTGTCCGTGGTGGCTTTGCCCTACCCACGGCGGCTTTTTGCCCTGCCCACGGTGGCTCTGCCCCACCTACAGAGGCTTGCCCTCTCAAGGTGGTCTGCCTGCTTGGAGAGGCCCCTGGGAACCGAACCCAGGGCCTCCCATGTGGTGAACTGGCACCCTATCCACTGGGCTACAGCTGACCCCCTGCAGTGCCTTTTTATGATTGGTTGAGGTATTTAATTTTGCTGGCCTCCCTAAATAAATTAAGAATTTTTCTTTTTTTTAAGTTGCCTGAAATAATGTAAGTAATATAAAGAATGATCCATTGTTTAAAAAGTAAATAATATTTCTCTAGTTATACTGAGGTCAACTTTGCTATTTCTATCAAGCATTGTTTTCTAGTTTCTAAATATTGCACCATAAAGTTATTTATTTAGTCTCATAATACCTAGAGTTATGATTTTTATCCCTAAGTTTACATAGGTCTTTCTTTTTTCCTCTTAAATGGGATCATGTAGAATCATTAGAGCCAGTTATATCCATCCACAGATTTGCTCAGTTGCTTTGGGTGCTCAGCTGTTTTACACAACAGAAAGCCCAAACTGTGCTCCCATTTTGCCTCCTGTCCAGATACTATGGCATCTCATCCTCCCATAGGCTCCACTGATCCAGGAAAGAATGGAGAAATCCACACCAATAGTTTCAAACAATACTTAATAATATAATGCAAGGGCTTTACATACACAAAAGAAAAAAAGAACCTGGAAATTAAATATCTACACTTCCAGAAATAAAATAAAACAATGGTATCATTATTATAGTCTATAAATCTTGACAAGAGAGAACTAATGTAATAAAAATAGTTGGAAAGGATTATGGGAAACAATATTGGAGGTAGGGTATTTATGCTTATTTATGCATATTTGTAATAAATAATAAAATAAAAAATGCAGGTAATTAGAGTTGGAAGTAAATTTAGATATAAATACTAACTGTGCTATAATCAACTGAAATCATGTAGTTATGGAAAGAGGGACTAGAAATATAATCATTTGTTCATTTATCATAGTAGGGAGTCAGGCCTTGTATTTAAAATATAAAGAATGAAATGTGTTATATGAGCTTATAAGTGTAAAGATAATCACATAGAGAATAACTGCAAACTTCCCAAATTACCAGAATTAGATATAACAAGAGAAAAGCAAGCACAGATCATATTATATAGAAAGAAAATAAAAGAAATCAAGGAAAATAATAAAGCAGAATGCATAATGGAAAGCATGGTGTCAGAAATGAGAATTAACCTCTGTCATGTAATAAATATAAATTTGCTGAACGTGCCTCTTCAAAAACCCATATTCAGAATCACAAAATAAAAGCTCTGAGTAAACAATATTTGAGAGATACACAATTACTCAGAATGGAAAACTGCTCTGAGCAAAATTCCTCATTGTTTGAAAAAAAATTAGCAAAGGCATAACCATGGCATAAAAAAGGAATAAAAAGCATGAAGAAGCTCATCAAATAAAACCTAGTCTTTCTTTTTCTTCCCAACATTTCTCATTTCTTTTTTCAACCTCCATTCACATTTGAGGCTGTTTTGTGCCATATCGGAAGACGTTATGAGCAGACAATCATATAGTCAGAAATACATTAGAAATTTACAAATTTACAAATGAGATAATGAAGTTTCCATGAAAAGAACTTCATGCCAGCCACTACATTAATTCTCCATTTTTTTTTCAACTGGAAACCCTTCCAAATATGTTGCTATTAACTTTGTGGATATTTGACAATGACTATATCTTTTGCTCCTCCTCACTTCCTCTGATGTGAGCTTTGAAAATATGTAGAAATAAATCAGTCCTCAATAGCTGCCTAAATTCTCATTAACTATTATCAGATAAATAAGAGGGAATAAAAAATAATGTACTAGTAAACAGTTCAATTAGAGATAAAGTCCAAATGAAAATAGGGAGAAGGGTAAATATTTTCCTAAAATGTGTTATCATTGTGAAGAACCTAAATAAACAAACTTGCAATGGGAACTATTAGCGAATTGGTATTTACTTCCAAGGGAGGCTTCACCGATCCTAATTTATATTACTTTGTATTCATATTTAATATTTTAGAATAAGCTTTGCACAGGGAGTACCTTATGAATTTCCAAAAGGTTAATAAAAAAATCAGGGACAGTCCTAGAGCAAAGAAAATACTTAGAGATAGCTGTTGATTTGGTCAACTAGAATAATTAAGCATAACAACCTGTCTAAGGAAAAAGACAAAACTGTTCTTTCTAAGGAAAACCATCCCCCAAAGAGCCTTGTATTATTTGACAATTTAAGAGCAAAATAGAGGTTAGGGAAAGGCTAAAGGGATCCAAACTTTTATAATGATACAACCCTGGGGCCGGTTGTAGCCCAGTGGATAGGGCGCCGGTACACCACATGGGAGGCCCCAGGTTCAGTTCCCGGGGACCTCTCCGAGAGGGCAGACCACCTGAGAAGGCAAAATCGCTGTGGGCAGGGCAGAGCCACCGTGGGCAGGGCAGAGCCACCGTGGGCAGGACAAAAAGCCGCCACAGGCAGGGCAAAGCCGCCACAGGCAGGGCGAGCCGCCTGTGAACAGAACAAAGCCGCCTGCAAAAGGAGCAAAAGCCGCCGGGAACGGAAGCAGAGGCACCCACAAGCGGGGCAAGCCGCCTGCACAGTGAGCTGACTCGGTGCGTCACTGCAGCGGGGGGAGACAAAGCAGACATAGAAGAACACACACTCAAAAATGAACACACAACAAGAGCAAGCAGAAAAGGGGCAGGATATTTAACAAAAAAAAAATCTAAAAAAAATAAAATGATACAACCCTAAGCTAACCTTTATATAATGCCACAAAGATAGAGCTCTTTCTTTGGAAGGTATTTTGTTTACTAGGTGTAACTTCTTAACACATGGATTGGATGGGAGGATGAATGTCATCTTAATAAAGAATTACCTCAAAAGGTAATACTATGGTAGAGCATGCTGGAAAATATTCCATAAAATGAATGTTCTTGTTCACTAATTGAACTTTATTTCTTACTTCCCCACATTTTTTCACAGATTTTTTTATTTTAGCATACTCATTTGAGAGATCAAGATCCACCTAAGCAATTCACACCTTGGAAATACTTACATGGGTATAATGAAATTTTTATTAAAGGAAAGAAAATACTCATTTGCATTGTGAAAGAAACTAATTACATATGAGTGCTTCATTAAAAGAAAACAATTATTACAGAGTAATTAATATTTTATGCGTCTTTGCTCTTCTATAATTTCATAGTTGGCCTCTCTGGTGGTTTTGTAATTTATCAACCTGTCATGCTAAATTATGTTTCCCAGAATTCCCTTTCATATATTTTTCAATTTAAAGGGGTGCACAAAAGACATTTTGTACAAGATTTGGAAAGTAGTTTTCAAGCCATAGCTGTACTCTTTATGTGCTTGGAAAGTAGGTACGGGGCAGCAGTCACTGTTGCAACTCAATTCTGTTGTCACTTGTCTGCCAGCGTACCTCCTTGTCATGGAGAAGCAGCTAAACAGAAGCCAGCCAACATCTTCTCTGAATCCTCCTTCAACTTCTCTGTCTCCTTGGCCAAGTGCATATTTGGCTTTATGTCAAAGGGGCCATCTTTGCCTGCAGAACAAACAAATCATTAAAGTTGTAGAGGTGTTTGAAGAAATGGTTTTCAGACCTTCTTCACAGGCTGTGGATCTTGAGTTCACAGGTTGCAGATCTTGAGTTGTAGTTTACGTACACTCTCGCCCATTTCACAACTAACTTCCCTTGCCCATTGCACTTTCTGCAGACTTCCAGCTCCACTACCAGAAGCAAAGACAACAGACTTGTAGAGACTTTTTACCAGCTGTTTTAGTTTGCTAAAGGCTGCTGGGAGCAATGTAGCAGAGATGTGTTGACTTTTTAAAGATAATTTTTTAAAAGAAACTTTAGATTACATAAATGTTACATCAAAAGCATAGGAGGTTTCCATATACCCCACCACTTACCCCCTCCCACACTTTCCCACATTAATAACATCTTTCATTAGTGTGGTACATTTGTTACAATTGAACACATACTGAAGCATTGTTACTAACTGTGGACTATAGCTTACATTATAGTTTATACTCTGTCCCGCACAATTTTGAAGGTTATGACAATATATGTAATGACTTGTATCCATCATTACAATGGCATGCAGACAATTCCAATGTCCTGGAAATGCCCCCATGTTACACCTATTCTTCCCTCTCCCTCCCCTCAGAACCTCCAGTGGCCACTGCCTTTGTACATGACCTCACTGATATGACTTAGAAAATTGAGCAGACTCACAGAGCAAGTATCTGTAAGATAGGTTTACAGGAGACAGAAAGGGTTTAGAAAGTGGTGAGCCAAGGCCATATGGGCAAAATCTGTGATAAGGTGGAAGGGTGTGGATGGGCAATGGATGAGCGTAAGCACGGTACAGTCAATGTGTTGAATTTTCTAATGGGAAATTAATTAGGTTAAAAGCTAACAGTTCTGAGGCTATGAAAATGTCCAAATCAAGGCATCATCAGAGATGCTGTCTCATCAAAGGCCAGCTGCTGGTGATCCTGAACTCCGTCCATGTGGAGGCATCTGCTTCTCTTCCAGGTTTCATTCTTTCAGCTTTTGGCTGCCCGGTTTGTGGCTTCTTCTCTCCCAAGTTCCTCTCTGAGCTTCTGGGTTCCTTCTCTCCAACTTGGTGGCTTTGTCTCTGTATATCTCTACATGTTTCTCTTATTTATAAAGGACTCCAGCAAGGGGAACAGGACTCAACCCGGGTCACACCTTATTGAAGTAATCCAATCAAAGCTTCCCCAACTGAATCCAACCCAACTAAAGGGTACCAGACCCATAAGAATGGATTGCCTCCAAGAAAATTATCTTTTCTGGGATCCAGGAAAAGCTGAAACCTGTCATATCAACTTTCACAATTGGGTAAGTTCAAGTCCCTATAATAAATTCCTCATCATATTTGTATGAGTTTTAGTCTAAAAGAAGTCATATCTGTCTATTTTCATGCTTTTCACACACATAACAATATAGTTCTATTAATCCTATCAATTGACTATGGAACTTCCAAGAGCTCAATACTTGATAGTTGAAAAGAAATCACTTTCAGTAGAAAGAGGGAAGAAGATGTGGCTCAAGCACTTGGGAGCCTGCCTACCACATACCACCTTTGGTTCCCAGTACCTCCTAAAGAAATCGAGCAAGACAGTGAGCTGATGTGGCAAAATGACGAGGTGAACTGATACAACAAGATGATAGATGCAACAAAATGGTGCAACAAGATGATGCAACGAGGAAACTCAACAAAGAAACACTACGAGAGACACAACAAGCAAGGAGTGGATGTGGCTTACGCGATTGGGTGCCTCCCTCCCACATGGGAGGTTCTGAGTTCAGTTCCCATTGCCTCCTGAAAAGAAGACGAGTAGACACCAAGAGCACACAGTGAGCACACAGCAAGCACAAACAGTGAGGGGTGGCAGGAAATAAATAAATTAAATTAATCTTAAAAAAAGGAAGAACAGAGACAGTTTCTAAATCAAGATGAAAGCAATTAGATCTTATAATCATTCAAAAATTTAAGATTTTAAAGAATTTTATAGATGATACCATTATCATTTGACAAATAAGGAAAATGAAGCAAATAATCATTATTACTAGACACATTCATCCAGCTGGTTAATAATAGGACATATTGTATAACCCCGGGAAACTAAAACAAGTGTTCCGTATATATACAATGACAAAAAAAAACAAAAACAAAAAACACATGATATACAGTGGTTTATTTTTCTGAAAATGTTTTGAGGCATTCTTAGTAACTTTAACCACTTTGTTATCATTTTTATACCATCTCCTTTCAGTTATACTCTTGAAATTACTTTTAGGCAAAACATTTGAATATATTCTTCTATAAGACTTCTCAGGACAAAAACAAAGTTTTCCATGCTATATTTATGAGAAAACAATGTGCCAGAATTGAGATTACAATATAAGTGTTTCTGGCCCGCAGTTTATGTTTTAATCATCATATTATAGCTGCATATCTCTGCTTCATTGATTTCCTTTTTCTTCTGTTTTCAAAGCCTAATTATTCTATCCTTCTTTATTAGTCATGCAAAGCACTGGTTTTTAAGCATGGAGCATCTAAAACACGTAATTATTGAATAAAAGAAGTGAAATCATTTTATTCTGAAATGATATTAAATGCAGCATGTTTTCCAAATATAATACCAAAAATTCCCATGTGCCCTTCCCCCAACTTTTCCAAATGAAAATATTTTACTTAACTATATTATCAAAACTAGGAAATTAACATTGGTACAATATTATTAAATAATCTGCAAATGGTATTCAATATTGAGCTTTCATCAGATTTTACATGCACTCATTCATAGTTCTAGGACATGGATGACATGGAAATATTCCTGTAACCACCATCACAATCAGATGTAGAAATCTCCCACCTCGACAAACCCGCTAATGCTACATATGTATAGTCCCACTTACTTAACAATGCTAACCCCTGACAACCACTGACCTATCCTTCATCACTATAATCTTGTCATTCTGAGACTGTTAGATAAATGAAGTCACACAGCACATAATATTTTAAAATGCCTCTTTTCACTCAGCATAATATCCTTAAGATAAATCCCATGTATTTCACATTTTGTCCTTTTTTATTGCAAAGCACTATCCCATTATATGAATGTACAGTTTGTTTATCCACTCACCCACTTAATACAGTTGAGTTTTTTCCAGTTATTGACTGATACTAATGTTTTAAGCTGATAATAACATTAGTGTACAGTTGTTTATGTGAACATAAGTTTTGATTTCTCTGGAATAAATGGCAATCGGGCAATCATCATCTAATGACAGCTGTTAAGTTTGCTTGTCTCACTTTTATAGATTTGCCTGCTAAGAAGAAAATGGTAGCAATTGCAATAGAAAGTTTATTTTCTTTGGCTCAGCAAGTAGCACAATTTTCAGGTTCTCATTTATTCTCCTTGCCCCAGAAGTCCAATAAAGGAGGTTCAAACATGGACCTTCTCACCTGTGGGTCTGTGTCACTACTGATGAGTTTAGGAATCCCCAATTGTATAGAAGACCTGCTCGCAAATAACAGTTGTCCCCTTTGGAGAGAGAGATATCTGCATTACCCTAGAATGTTAGGCAAATCTTCTCTGGGTAGGAGAGGGAGATGACTTTATCTTTACTGTCCTAGAATGTCTTTGGGAAGGGAGAGAAGTTCCCTAGCACTACTGTGTAGGTATGAATCAAAGCAGTATCTCCAGCCTCCAAGGATGGTTGCTATGCAAAGGTGTTTGCAAAGGTAGTCTGCACAAAGATGCACAAATATCCTTTGAAAGATAGTCCATGTCACAATATGTGTAGAAATGTCATGGAGAAATGGGTCCCAACAATGAATACACAGAAGCCCAATTGCTGTGTTGCATGGCACATGTATGTTTAACTTTATAAGAAACTGCCCAAGTATTTTCCAGAGAGGCTGTAGCACTTTGTATTACCACTAGTAATGCAGAAGGTGTCCATTTTCTGTTCACCCTGGGCAGCATTCAAAACAGAGAGGCATGGCACACCTGGTAAGGTCACTCAGGTAATCAAACAAGCAGGAAGGGGGCAGGAGGTTACCATAGACCTGGGGACTGTGCCTTTATAATGTGAAGTGGGCCGAGCTGTCGGTATATATGTTTATGGGTGGAGCCATTGAGCCAGCTAGAGTGAGTATTGAGTTTGTATTTGACTTTCATGAGGGCATGAACACAGGTAAGAATTGGGGCAGAGGAGGAGAAGCTGTTAATCATGTGTCAGGGATGGTTTCTGAAGGGTCTAATGATAGGGCCAGATATGCTGAGGCAACATGATGGTGGAAGAGGTTCCTATTTTATTTAACTTATTAAATATGTAAAGAAGAATAGCAAAGATAATACAGAGAGTTCTCATCTTTCCCATGCCAGTTTCTCCTATTATTGACTTCTTCCTTGATATGGTTTGTTAGTTACAGTTTGTTACACTTAGTGAATCAATAAGTATAATTGCTATTAACTAAAGTTCAGATTTTATCCAGATTTCCTCAGTTATTACCTAACGTTCCTTTTCTGTTCCCGGATTCCATACAGGATATCCTATTAGGTTTAGTCACCATGGGTCCTTAAGCTCCTCTTAGCTCTGATAGTTTCTCAGAATTTCCGTTTTTCAATAACATTGACAGTTTGTAGGAGTACTAGTCAGGTAATTTGTAGAATGTCCCTTACTTGCTATTTGTGTGATGTGGTTTTTTTTTCAGGATTAAACAGTGGTGATATGATGTTAGGAGGAAGACCACAGAGGTAAATGCCATTTTCATCATATCATTTCAATATAATACACACTCAACATGATTTATCACTATAGATGTTGATCACCTGGCTAAGGATGTGTTTGTCAAGTTTTCAGACTGTAGAGTTACTCTATTGTCTTCATTTTCATACTTTCTTCTCTGTAAGGACGTCACTATGTACAGTGCACAATTAAGGAGAGGAGAGTTAGCTCCACTTCCTTGAGCAAAGTGTATCAATATGAACTATTTAGGATTATTTTCCTTGGAGGATTTGTCTGTTCTCCTTCACTTTTCCATTTATTGACTCATTTATTTATTTCAGTATGAATTTAGGGATTTTACATTTTGGTCTATAATCCAGTTTCCTTTATGTATTTTGTTGCTCAAAATGTTCTAACTTTAGGCATTGGGAGCTCTTTCATTTGGCTCCTTTGACTCTTTGGCATTCCTCTCATTTTTGTGTTTGTTTGTTTTACCACTTCCAAACTCTCTGTCACTAACAGATGCCCCAGGATCTCCTTGCATATTTTCTGCCCTAGGCTTAGAATTAGCCAATTCTCCACTTAGCTCCTATCATATTGGAAACCAATATCTGGATGCTAGGTTCAATCTCTCTACTTTTAATAGATCTGAATATTTATATTGAATATATTTTTGTAGAAAACATAAAGTTGGTTCTTGTTTCATTATTTACTGTGACAATTTCTTTTAAGTGGTGTATATAGTCCCTTCACATTTAAAGTCATTACTGATGTAGTTGAATTAATATCTGCCATATTTATAACTTTTCTATTTGCTGCATTTTTTGTCCCCCATGTCCCTCATTCTGAATTCTGTGGTTTAAATTCAATATTTTATGTGATTCCTTTTCATCTCATATTCTAAGATCAATTATACTAACTTAAAAGAAAATTTACCAGTTTCCCTAGAGCTTGCCATATACATTTTTAACCAATCTTAGTTAACCTTCAAATAACATCATACTTCTTTTTAATTTTTTTTTTATTTTTAAAGAAGCTTTATATTACATAAATCTCACATTAAAAATATAGGGGATTTCCATATACCCTTCTTCCTTCTCCTCCCACACCTTCCTCCATTAACAACATTACTGTGGTACATTTGTTACAACTGATGAACACATACTGAAGCATTGTATTAGCCCTTTGCCCTGCACAATTTTATAAGTTTGACAAAATATATAATGGTCATTGCAATGTCATGCTGGATAATTCCAATGTCCCAAAAATGTCCCCAGGTTGCACCTATTTTTCCCTCTCCCTCCCCTCAAACCTTTGGTGGCCACTGCCTTTATATAAATGATACAAGTTCTTCCATTGCTAGAATAATCATAAGTCTACTTTAGTCCCTAGTTACTTTCCACCATTATGTTTGTTCATTCCACAATCATGAGGACTTTGGAATGGTGATGCCCACCCTGTCTCCCGTTGAGAGGGGACTTAGATCTCATGGGGTAGATGGATGGAATTGTATTGCTTACAGTTGCAGACACTCTGCACTTCCTGGGAGGTGCATTGTCCATCATTATTCTTTTGTTAGTTATGCTGAGAGAGTCCAATGAATGGGTGAGTAGGTGCTGCAACTCTGCTGAGATTCAAGGTTCAACTGGCATATGAATAGACTGCACAATAGCACTATAGTTCTTTATGGGTACTGCAGGTACCCTATAAAAGAGTATTTCCCATTACTCCCACTCATTCTTTATTAGAATGCTGTCATTCATTTCATTTGTCCATAAGCTATAATCACCTAATATATTATTACTTTAAACTAACAGTTATATTTTAGACCAATTAAAAGTAAAAATTAAGATGTTTTATTTTACCTTCATTTACATTTTCTCATATATTTTCCTTTTTTATTTATATCAAAGTTTGAGCAATATTTTTTTTCTTTAAAAAATTATTTTTTATATTTCTTGCAGGGAATGTCTCATGACAATTAATTCCCTCAGTCTTTGTTTGTCTGCAAAACTCTTCATTTCCCCTTGACTTTTTTTAGGATCATTTCACTGGATATATAATTCTAGGTTAGGGATGTTTTCCTAACAATACTTTAAATATTTTACTCCACTGTCTTATTTCTTCCATGGTTTATAATGAGAAGTACACTGTAGTTCTCATTCTTTTTTCTGTATATGTAAGATATTTGCTTTCTCTGGTTACTTTTGAATATGATAAGCTAGGTATAGATTTGTTGAATTTATCTTGTTTGATGTTCCCTAAGCTTTCTGGATCTGTGGTTGGGGTCTTTTATTAATTTTGGAAATATCCTGGCCATTATTACTTCAAATAATTTGCATTTTAAATTTTTATTTCCACATGTAAATTGAACTCCTAAACCCAAAAACAAAAAGATAAATGACCACATTTTTTTAAATGGACAAAAGACTTGAATAGACATTTCTCTAAAGAAGATATAAAAATGGACAATAAGCTGAGGAAAAGGAGCTCAACATCATTAGCCTTTAAGGAAATACAAATCAAACACATTGAAGTGATGACATCAATATGGTGATGATATAAGATAGTTCTTGGAAAATTCTCCCTTCAGAAACAACTAATAAAAGGACAAATCCCACTTGCTTGGAACTCTGGAGAATGTTAGAGACTGAAGAAGGACTCCACAAATGCTGAATCCAAGAAAAAGAAAAAAACAAAACAGAAAACACCAAATAAAGGTAGGAGACCTACAACCTGACCTGCCAATACAGACTAGGCTCCTTTCCTCGGTACTATGCAGTTAATAAGTTACACAAAGGCAACACAGCCCAGATCCCTCCAACAATGGATTCAGACCATAGATCCACTCACAGACACGAGTTAGAACCTCATGCATATCCAGGTAAGGGTACCCAAGTCTGCAGAGCCAAACACAAACATCTGGCAAGCCCCCAAGAAATAAAAGGGACTATGGCACACACTCAATCCAGTCTCTGATTGCTGGATCACATTAAAAAAAAGCAATAGACCTTTATAAACACCAGCATACTATACTAAAGAGGAAGTAACTCTAGGCAGAAAAGTCTCATGGACAGAAAAGGGGAAAACTTAACTGGTGTAAGGCAGGATGAACCCCAGAACTGACAAGTGTAAAGGAAAGGGGCACTAGGTGAGGAAGCAAAATTAAGCAAATCAAAGGAGCTGGGGATAAAATTTTGCCCAAAAACAAACAGAATAGATTAGGATACCTGGACAGAAGTAGCAGGGGAAATGTCGTTTTCTCCAGGGGATGAAACAATTGCATAGAAAAGAACAATCTTAAAGGTTGTATTGCATATCCAGGGCAAGAATTGGGATCAGAAGACCTGAGAAAATCTAAAGCATTAAGTACAGGCTACTCTAAGGTCCAGAATAAGTTGGGCCCAGTGCTAAAGAAGAGCTTTAACACATAGCCAATCTATAATCAAACCCTAGGCAAGAGGGAGAAACTGGCTTTCAGAGTTAAAGCATCAAAATAATCTGATGCTAAGACATCAGCAAAAAGTCACAAGCCATACTAAGAAACAGGAATATATGGCACCAGCATGGTAAAATTTTAAATTTGAGGGGACACAGACTTTGAAACAACCAATCAAAGAAGTTCAAGCAAACCTCCTAAACCAATTTAAGGGACTGAAGGAAAATATGGATAGAATAGACTAAAAGTGGATATAAAGCTAACGGATATTAGAAAGACCATATAAAATCCAAGGAAAAATTAGAAATTTTAAAAGGAAACACAACAGAAATTATCGGAGTGAAAGGCAAATAAGGAAGATTAAAAATACACTAGAGGCATACAAGAGCAGACTTGGACAGGCAGAGGAAAGAATATGCAAGCTAAAAGACAGGATAATTCAACCATACTCGGAAGAACAGAAATAAATGAACAGTGTCTCAGGAATTTGAGTGAAGGCATGAAGAGCACCAAGATACACATCATGGGAATCCCAGAAGTAGAAAAGAAAAGAAAGGGGGAAGAAAGAATATTCAAGGAAATAATGGCTGAAAATTTCCAGACTCTAATGAAAGACATAAATGTACACGTCCAAGAAGTGCAATGTACTCCAAACAGGATAAACCCAAAAAGACCTATTCCAAAACACATGATAATCAGAATGTTGAATGCAAAACATATGAGAGAATTCTGAAAGTGGAAAGAGAAAAGTCATTTTTCACATGCTAGGGCTCCTCAATAAGATTAAGGGCTTTTCATTGGAAGCCATGGAGGTGGGGAAGAAATGGCATGATATATTTAAGGTATTGAAAAAGAAAAAACTTTCTCCAGAAATTTTTTAACAGGCAAACCTGTCCTCCAAAAATGGGGGAGAGTTTAAAACATTCACAGTAAAGAGAAATTGAGAAGGCTCTTCACTAAAAGACCTGCTCTTCAAGAATTACTAAAGGGAGTTGTGCAGGTTGAAAGGAAAAGACAGGAGAAAGTTACCTGGAGTCATGTGAAGAAATGAAGATCTGTAATGGTAACTAACCGAGTAAATGTAAACCCAAGAGTACTGTATTTTCAATAAATAATTCTACTCTTTAACTCCTGTAAGAGTCAAAATACAAGTGAACGAGTAAAAGTCGTATTTCCTGAAAATGGACACTCAAAATATAAAAAAGTATTGTAGGACAAAAACAACAGAAGGAGGCTATAAGGGTAAGACTTGGACAGCAGCCTGTGAGAGTTAAGACTTGGGCAATGGCCCAACATCTAGATCAGCTATTAGCTCATAAAATCCTTGGCCCAGCACACATAATTTCTGGGCACAGCAGAAATGATTCCAGGGAGTTGCATTTTGTGTTCCTACTGTGTAACATTTGAGTGATATAACAGTAGTGTAGGAATAACCCTGCAAATAAAGAATGACCATGCTTGCTTGCCTGTTTTGTCTGGAGCAGACTGTGGCTTCCTGGTATAAGCAAACTTTCCTCTCAGCCTAAATTTTTCTTCTGCCTACCTCCCTCGTGGGCTCCCAAGGTGGACATGGTGCACAGAGGGGAAAAAGAGGGGGTATGGGAGCACAGAATGTGTTTGTCATTGACTCTAAGTGGATATTTTTTAATTTGTTGGTTAA
>PVKH010022738.1:0-14022 GCA_004027955.1 Chaetophractus vellerosus
TGGCGGCTTTTGCCTGTCCGTGGCAGCTTTTTGCCCTGCCCACGGCGGCTCCGGCCCGCCCATGGCGGCTTGCCATTCTCAAGGCGGTCTGCCCGCTAGGAGAGGTCCCCGGGAACCGAACCCAGGGCCTCCCATGTGGTTTCCCAGCGAGCTCTTTATCCACTGAGCTATCTAGCCGGGCCCTCTTCTTAACTTTTCTAATGGGGTAAATGCTACCTGGCTTCATTTTACCCCACCCCCCACCCCCAGGAAAAATTAACCACCTCCCTTCCCAAAGAGCGTGCGCAGCGCGTGTCAGGACAGCTTGCTTTGAGAGTCTCACAGAAGGATTTGCCCTTAGCGCCCTTCCCCACACCTGTCAAGAGCACGAACTGTTCCCCCAGCTTTCTGAGTGGAAGCTAAGTCTACACCCCAGAGATGAACCAGCCTTTGTCTTATTAAGACCATGATTATTGCAGCAGCGCCCTCCCAACACCGCCAGAAAGAGAACGGGGGAACCCTGAGCTGAGCCAGGGAAATGAGAAGACTGCCTTTGGGGGTCTTGGCTGCAGAGGGGTGAAGGATGAAAGAAAGTGTTTGTTCCACGCTAACGGGATCTCCAGGGCAGCACAGCTGCCTGGCCTGGGCCTCGTAGCTCCACTTCTCAGGGCCCTTCCCATTACAGGTGAAGAGCAGGGCTCCTGCTACACGGCACGGCGAGGGGTGAGGCTTGTGGGAGGCTTTTAGCACAGGGTGATATCCTGCGCTGCTAAGGCTAGCAGGAACATGGGACGGGAGGATGCACAGCGAGAAGCTATCGAAGACATCCGAAGAAGGGAGTACAAAATGATGCAGCGGAGACCTCCTGCCAAGAGACGTTAGATTGTACAGCAGGGAAGGGGCGCAGGCAGGCCCTTGGGGTGGGTTCTGCCCCTGTGGTGTGTACAGAACGTGCCTCCTAGGCATGCCCACCCCACTGCTCCCTCAGCCTCCGCTGGGCTCTTCCAGCTCAGAATTCTGGGTTTGCTGGAAGCCCCAAGGATCTGGCTGGGGAAGAGCCTGCTTGTCCTCTTGTTCCTTATCTGTACAGTGGGGATAGTGATGATTGTTACTTCATAGGCGAGTGTGGAGGAATAAATGAAATAATACACATGAAGGGACTTAGAACAGTGCCCAGCACATTATGGGTGCTTGATAAATGTTAGTACTTGGAAGTTGTCAGCAAAGATTGGCAACGTACCTTTCATTTCTTTTATGTTTAATGTATTTGTCTCCAGCCGTAGCCCTTTGAAATGTGAAGCACTTTACAGGAAATACATATAATAGCACATAAATGTTTAAAGTATTAGAATGAAGAAAATACATATATACATACACACAAATAGAAGAATTAAATAGAATTTATATAGAGAGAAAGAACACAGAGAAGTTAAAGTTGTACATAGTAATATAGTTGGGTTTCCTGATGGCCATAATTAAAAGAAAAATAAACTTAGTTCTCTGTATCTCTAAAGCCCCCACCCCCCAAAAAACTAAGGGAGCAATACTTTTCTTTCCAGGATTCAGTGCAAAAATATGTAGTGGGATTTCACACAGGCACAGTGAGAGATGCCATAGCCAGGAACTCCCTTAGTCACACCGTCTCAGCACATACAAACGTAGATTTCATACAGCTCTTTTTAAGGGGGTGGTGCCCCTTGGGTTTCTCTCCTCCCATCTTCTGTGGGTGTCTTTCTTTCTTGAAGCCAGGATATTCTTAGCCTTCCCTGAGTATAGCAGTAAGGACTTTTCTGTGTTCTGCCTGCTGTGTAAACTAGGACTGCCTTTAATCCCCCAAAGCTCCTGCCTCTGAGGACCTTCTCCCCTTCTTCTCCTTGGTAGTCCAAGATTGGCAGAGGAGTGTCTGCTGTCACTAACCCCTTAAAGATTTTAGAGACTTCATGAAGTCTTTTGGAATGGCAGTGCCTAATCTCATCCTGTTCTCATTTCTAACAGTCCAGAAGCTAAACATTATTAGGATTTCTGCAACAAGGGTCAGTGTGGTACAGGAAGCCCCGCCATGCTGGGAGCAGCATGCTGGGAGACCCTGGTTAGTTGATCAAAGGTATCTCCAGTGGGACTGGGAGCAAAGGCCGGTGAGAGCATCTGGGCCTCACCTGGGAGCTAATATAGTCACCACCTCTCTCTCTCTCTCTCTCTCTCTCTACTTCCCCTCCAGGAGGGCCGCAAGAATGAGGTGCTGTTGTCCAAGGTGAAAGCCAAAGCCTGAAAATTCCCTTCATCGTACGTCATTGACTTTTTTTTCAACTGCTCATATGTCAACTACAACATCGTGAAGTGGTTCTGAAAGCAACAGTAGAGAGATACAAGTGTTATGATTCAACACTCTGGATATTTTCTTTCTCCTATGTGCTTCCATTTCTTCTCTGTGTTGGTGGCCGTTGATGGAATCAGACAGTGTAGCATTTGTGGCTTGGAAAACAGACCCACTATCAAATGAAGAAATGCGGGCAGTATTTGTCCTCTGTGTTGGTTCAACTTTAATTTCTCCAATAACATTGCATATATGAAAGTACCTGTACTTGTGTGGACTGAATAAAGAGGAATTCATTTGTCAGCAAGTATTAGTTGAGCAGCCACAGAGCAATAAGCCCTGAGGGAGATGCAGAGAAGTATGGAGCCTTAGGCATCCAGCAAGTGGCCCAAGAAGCAGATGGGCAGGTGCCTTTTGTACCTGGCTCCTCGAGGTGCTGACCCCAGACTTGGATGGCGAAGAAACTTGGAAGCTCATGTCTTTGGTTTAATCCTTACACACTCCCAAGTTCGTTTCACCAACAATTGAAAACAGGCCTCATATCGAGGACACTTAGGTAAGAATTATGCTTGCCCATTCTCCGACTCACACTTGCATCACAGCCAGCACTTGAATAATCTTGCGCATCCCCCTCGCTGAAAGTGCGTTCCAGGGCCCTGTGCTCCAGGGCAGGCCGTGGTCTAACCTACCATGGCATCCCCCGGGCAGTGTGCGATTGAT
The DNA here is from genome assembly GCA_004027955.1 of Chaetophractus vellerosus. NCBI lineage: Eukaryota > Metazoa > Chordata > Mammalia > Cingulata > Chlamyphoridae > Chaetophractus > Chaetophractus vellerosus. Next base: position 3,014 of record PVKH010022738.1, read on the forward strand.
CCCAGCACAAAGGACAAAGGGTAGGCACTTGTGGGGCAGGAGGCAGAAGAGCAGTGGGGCTTGCAGAGGAGGTGGGGTCCGAGCTAGCTCTGAGGACGGCATAGGAGTTTAGTAGGCAGAGTGAGGCAGGAAACCCATTTTAGATCAGTGGAAGGCTGTGACTAAAAACTCAGGGCGTGGGGAGAGTACAGGCATGTGTGTTGGTAGAGGAGAGGATGGGCAGTCTCTGCGGGAAGCAGAGAGGCTAATCTGGGAACAGACTTAGGAAGGCCTCGAAAGGCAGGGGGCGTGGGCTTCATCCTCTGAAAATGAGCGGTGCAGACCCAGCATGGAGTCTTCCTGCCCAGGCTCTGAGGAGTCTGTCAACTCAGTCATGCTCTGCACAGCCCAGTGTGAGCTTTGTGCCCCATTCCATGTAAACCTTGCAGATATACCAGTCAGCAGGTTTGGACCGTAAAACATAAAAGCCTAAGCATGTCAGGCAGTGGATATTCTAATAGTCACCGAAACAGTGTGTTTGTATTTTAATGCCCTAATGTATGTGATTAAGCAAGGCTGATGTGTACAGACATTTAAAAAAAAAAAAGTCCCACGCTGGATCACTGACAGCCACTGAAATCTGTGCCAGGGCCTGCAAGGCCTGCCTGGTGAGGCCTGATTGCTCCAGAGCTGTCGGAAGCAGCAGCACTTTTCTGGGGCCATGTATAACTCCCTTCAGCTGGTCCCTGTGCAGTAGCCACTTGGGGGTCTGGAAAGGGCTCAGTGAAGTTGAAGCAAGTAATTGCAAGAGGACAGGTGGTGCTTGAGGGCAGAGGAAGTAGACAGCACTTTGTGTTGGTAAATTTTTGCTAGTTCAGCAAAAACTTGGTTTTCTTATTGAGAAGATAGGCCTGCCCCATAGCTAACTGAACTTTTTGAGCAGTAGGAGATTTGAGTATTTGTCCAAAGGTGGTAGGAGGCGGGAGTAGGTGACATTCTGGGGTCACTGCAGTCCTCTCTGTACTGATAAGCGTCTGTGATCGACTCAGCCGATGTTGGCCTTAAAGGAAGAGGCCATCTTAGTACAGGGCAATACCGTGAAGGAGCCCAGTAGGATGAGGTGCACTCTGCCTGTCCCTGTGGTGGGTGATTAGCAGGGCTGATCTTTAGAATCCCCCATGCCCTCTCTTCCTCCTTTTCCCCTAGGCCAGAGCATTCCTTCTTTCAGCACATGGTGACAGGCCAAAAAGGCCACATCAGAAATAATGTGATAAGTCTGCCCTCTTCCCACCACAGGTGTGTTGTATAAGAAAGTCTGGGGCGGGGTTAGTAGCAGGTGTGTGGCATATCTGACCATGCAGAAATGACATGCAGCCTCCACAGCAGCCGCCTGGTGGTGCCTCCACCCTGCCCCAGCTGCCTCGTTTGCTGGTCCCTCTGCCTCACCCCCTCTTCCCACAAGGTCTTGGGCAGTGCCTTCCCCTGACCACCTGTTCGACTCACAGATCCACTTGGAGCCAGCCTCCAGCCCTGAGCACATTCTGCGCTTGTCCCTCTTGTCTGTCTTGAAATCTACATCTGCTGGAATATCTCTTGGTCCTTTGCTAGGTCTGTTGCCTGCCCTCCCCTTAGGCATGCAGGAGCAAGGAAAGCTGGGCCCTTGCCCATCTTATTCACTAGTCTCCCTAGCACCTGGTTCGAGGTAGACCATCAGGACATTCTGGTGGGATAAATCTTCTCTAAATTACATCGTAGAATTAACCTTTCCTCTAACTTATGCTTAGTTTGAGACATTTCTGTTAAGCAGTTATAGAGGATCTCAAAGTGTGTTCGTTACAATCTAACCTTGAGATCAGTATGAAAAATGTGTCTGGTTTCAAAATGTTCATGGGAATTACCTTTGATAGATTTTTTTTTTCCTTTTTCCAGGAGGGGAAAAAAAGAGAAAGGGAGAGCAGAGTAATGTCACAGATTAGATCATAAGTATGTTTTGGCTAAAAATGTATCATGAATCCTGAGGTAACTTTACTGGTGGAAATGACCAAGCCACACAAAGCAGAGTCGTGGGACAAGACCACAGGGATTGGGGAAGCAGCCCTCTGATAACGGTATTGGTGGAAAAGGGAGTTGGTACAACCTCCATGGAAGGGCAATTGAAAATATCAATCAAAAGTACAATGCACACACCTTTTGAACCAGCAGTGTTACTTTTCTTAATACAGGCGTTTTTATCACAGCATTATTTGTAGTAGCAAAAAGTTGACAACTACCACCAAAATAGGGAAACAACTAAATTGTGGCCAATCCATACAATGGAATATTATGCATAAATTTAAAAGAATGGCATCACTCTATGTATGCTGTCATGGAATGATCCCCAAGATGCATGGTTGGGGGTGGGGAAGAGGCTCATGGTATACTAGTGTTTGTTTTCAAAAAGGGGAAAGGGATGGAGAAGATTGTGTATATGTATCTATATACGTATACAAATATATGTGCATTGTGTGCATATGTATATATAAACACATATACACACACAGATAAATATATCTCCTTGCATATTCCTAGAATATCTCTGGGAGGCTACCCAGGAACCTGGTGGCCTAGGTTGCCTCTGGGAAGAGAGGGGTGGGGGGGAGAATTACTTTTCACTGTATGCCTTTTCTAACTTTTGAATTTTGTACCATGTACATGTATTACCTCTTCAAACAATAAATACTTTTTAAATTTTAATTTGGTTTACTTTTTAAAAAAATAGAACCAAGACAAAAGATGACTCTGGTTTGATAAATCATCTTTCCTAAGGAAGATAAAGCCTTTGAGCCAAAAGTGGTGAGACTCTTGTTGTCCTGGGTCTTGGGGGGGGAATAGGCTGGTGAGAAAGGGGCTGTGCTTTTCTGGTGGGACAGCTGTGGGGAGAGGGGGCAGTGAGAGACTGCTTCCGCTCTGACTGTGTGAGTTTGTTGGGCTGGTGAGCACGGCTAATCCCTATTCCTCTGGCTTTTGGGATGCAAAAGGTAGTGATGGTACCGCTGACCCATGGTCCAAGGGGAGCCATTGGCCTCCTCTGGAAGCTATGCACTTGTGGGTATCCTTTCCCCTCCTCACTTTTCTTGTCAGCAGAGCTCTGATTTGTCTGGCTCGGGGGTGGCAGTGTGCCCAGCCCGGAAGTATCATGGCAGCTGTTCTCAGCCAGTCGTGGGAATCATGTTTCTGTATTCCAAGCATTCATTCATTTACAGATGGGTGTCTAACCCAGTTCTGGCCAGCAGGGAAGACCACTAGGGCGTCTGGGGAAGACTTTCCTGCTAATAATCAGCAAAAGATGCATCAGGAGAGCCCCTACCTTCCCTTCCTGCTTTTGTAAGTTGTTGGGAAGGACAAGGTGGTTGGAGCAGCCTCAAGCATTTCAAGCCCATGAGAAGAGACAGCTGGATACACTGAACTTGGCAGAACAAAAAGTGGAAGGAGCCCAGGTCCCTAAAGGTATGATGAACTTCTCTACCAAACTGGGGACCACTTGTCTCCAGATTTCTTGTTCCATGATAAAAAAATTAAAAAAAATACAATCCCTGTTAACTCACTCATTCAACCAAAAAATATTTGGACTCCTACTCTGTGTCAGGCTGTACGGATGTATAATGGGGGAAGCATACAAACAAGATAAATAACGTAAACTATATCATATGCTGCTTCAACTTGCTGAGAAAAGTAGAGCGAGGAAGAAGACTCAGGAGTGTCTGGTCTGGGGACAGTGGTTGCAATTTTAAATTGAGTGGTTAGGGAAACCCTCACTGGCTGGTGAGGGAGTCAGTCCGGGAGATACCAGGCAGTGGCATGGAATGGAAGCAGCCCTGTAGCAGGAGGATACCCAGCAGGTGAGTGTGAGGAAGATCAAGGGGCTTCAGTGGGAAGCCAGCACAGAGCTTTGAGAGGGAAAGAGATGTGATCTGACTTCCTTTTCACCCGGATCCCTCCCGCAGCTGCACTGAGCAGACTGGAGTGGGGGAAGGGCAGAGGCAGGGAGCTCAGTGAAAAGACGGCTGTGATGAGCCAGATGGAAAGATAACCGAAAGAGAGGTTTCACACAGAAGTACTTCCCCTTCTATACCTGACACAGGTGGATTTTTTCATGGTTTTTTTTTTTAATGCTGAGAATTTAATTATCAGATTCTCTTCTTGGTTCCCCTGTAGTAGGCAGACACCTTTGCCATGGCACTGTGGTGTACTTCCCCATCCTTTGACTTTGGGCTTCTGTTAGCTAACAGGATGTTAGCAGATTCGTCACAAGCCAAGGTTTGAAAATATGCCTGTGTGGCTATTCACCCTCTTGCACTCCTGTCTTGAGAAGAATATACCTCACTGGTCCAAGGAGGATGAGACAGAGCAGACCTAGACCCAGCCTGCAGCTTTGAAGTCAAGCCCAGATGAACCCCAGAGCTGCCCTGTGTTAGTGTAGAGAGGTCAAGTAAGGGGCAGAAGAGTGGGCTTCTGGCGATGGGGGGCCACCTTTGGAGTAGATGCTCATAGAGGTTAGCAACCACAATCAGAATCCATGTGGTGCTATTCCTCAGACACTTCCAAGAAACATGAAGGTCATGTTAAAGGGGAGAAGAGTCGCAGGCTTTCTACATTATACGTGACTAAATTTACAAAATCCATCCTTCAAGTTTGGAACTTTGCAGAATCAGATTCTGACGCTGACACCTTAGTGAATAAATCCAGACAAGGTAGACGTGAATTCCTCCTCCTGCTCCCCACCCCCACCTCGGTCCTAGCCTCTAGGCACAGGGATTTGAGGCAGAGCAGTCATTACACTTAACACGGAAGTTCTTGGAAAGTTCATTGTGCATCAGATTGTTTTGCCAAAGACTTCTGTTTCTGATACTCTATATTAAAAGGAACCACAAGTGCATCCGTAAAATCAGTCATCAACTGATCCACTTCAGAAATTGTTTCATAATTATATTGTATGGACAGGGATGATCTCACTAGCTGAAGAAAAGGCTCAAGCCTGAAAAATCCAGGGGAAATTGCCACCAAATTAATAAGCAATCAGCGTCCTTTGAAGGAGGAATAAGTGTGATTCCTTCTGCCTGGGATGCTTCCATGATGACCCTACATTAAAGCAAAGCACAGGCCAAATGAACACAGTGGTAAAGCATCCAGTCAAATGAGCATGTGTATGTAAAACCTGGTAGAACAGCTGCAGGCGATGGGTGCTCAAATAGAGCTAGTAAAATTTATACCTGATTGTACATTTTATGGAGGGAGGGAGGGAGAGGGAGAGGAAAACAGTATTTGCAAGAAAAAGATGATTAACAGCACCTAATTTGTCAGCCAAGAAGGGGGAATTCTCCAGCAGACCCAAGCTTGAACTCTGGTCCTTAAGATACAAGTGATAGATGACTGAGAAAGCCACTTGATTGGTAAGTATATCTCTACTTGTTCTACTTCTTCCAGGTTGTCGGTCATCTCCTTATTATGTCTTCCCTTCACTTTGTTCCCACCCCTGGCAGCAAAGAAATGATTCCCAGACTTCCTCCAGAATCCCTGCTCTCACAGATTTAATTGTACAGGTCCACAATCCCTTATACACAGTTGTGAAAATACAAAAAGTTATGGAAACTGAAAGGTAATAGTAACTCAATTGACATGAAATTCTGATGTGACCCAAAACCATTTGGTGGGAAAACTGACCTGCACTGATGTGGGGCTATTTTTAGTCCTCTTCTCATCATGTCAATATTCATATATTTTACTGCAGAAATATCGTTTTTTATTACAAGTTGCTGTTGCAGACCCACCTGGGGATAGCACATAATTTATGGATTGTGCACCCTGTTGGCTTTATAAAACCTTAAATAAAATTTGGATTCCAAAACCCATCTGGTTCCAAAGATCTTGATAAAGGCACTGTGGACCTATATTCTCTGACAAGCTTCAAAGTACAGGTACTCTATAGTGTAAGCTTAAAGAATATCTGTATACCTCAGAGATCAAATCAACAGAAGGTGAAATATGAGCTTTTCTGTAAATTAGGAGGCCTAATGAATAGGCTCAGAGCCCTCCTCCAAAATCAGATGGACTGTGGCTACTCTGACTTAGTCCAGGTAACTCCCTGGTATACCCTTGGATTCTCTCATACCTGGGCCAAATTTTTATTTTCTGGAAGGCCAGGAACCACAATGCTAGTTTTTGGGTTTTTGTTCTTTGGTTTTGAGCTCCACAACAGGCACTTTCCCCATCCCCATCCCAATGTCATATATATATGAATGAATGATTCTGAGCCTAAAAATGAGTGTTTCAAAGGTATTTTATTATACATATGAATCAGTAATGATGAAATAATAGGAAAAACAGGAAAATTTCACAGCTGCTTTCCTTGTGGAATGAAAGAGAAAAGTCTTCACCACTGATTCTCACCTTTGGCTGCACTGTGGACTCACCTGGGGAGCATTAAAAGCACTGCTGCCTGGGTCTCACCTCCAGAAACCCCAATTTAATGTATCTGAAGAGCTTCCTAAGCATTAATAATGTATGTATTACCAGACCTCTCCTTTAAAAATCTGATTCAGTAAGTCTGGGATGAGCCTAAGACTCTAAAAATAAATAAGTAATCTCATCTTCTCAAAAATTTGAGATGCAATGCCTTTGAGGTAGGGGTGATAAACTGAGTCAGGTTGATAAGGGGTGGGGAGGATATTCCACAAAGGAGAGTCTCTTCAGTGGGTCACAAAACAAGCCACTAAGTGGCTGTGCTGAGAGACCTGATCTGAGAAATATGGTATGAGACAAAGGACAAGCAAATTGTGTCATCTCTAACCAATTAGCAGTAACTACCTAAAGTGCTGTCCTGAAAGGATTCTGAGGTGGCGTTCCTGTTCCATGGGGAAATGTCGCATGATTGATTACCAAAGCCTGCCACACACAGGAAGAGAGCATAGGTGCACGCTTGCTGATCTTAAAAGAGATTTGGCAGTGCTGCTTCTACCAGTCCAGGACCAATGGTGTGCCTCTCAAACCATCATAGATACTCAGCTGTGGGGTAAAGACTCCCAAATCACCGGTAAAGACAAGTTTCTACAAATCTCCCTGCATGTCTTTCCAAGCTCTGTTTTTATCTCTGCTTGGTGAAGAGGCTCTTGAAGGCATTGTTGTAGTTCTTGTTAAAAGCTGTATAAATCAGGGGGTTGAAGAAAGAATTGGAGTAGCCAAGCCACAGGAATATGCTTTTCCAAATGGGGGGCAGGCTGCAGGCACAGAGGGGGCTGATGAGCTCCGTCAGAAAGAAGGGGATCCAGCACAGCACAAAGACACCAATCAGAATCCCCACCATCACAGCTGCCCGCTTCTCCTTCTGCTCCCGCCATGAATCTCCACTCGCCTGAAAAGCCACCGTTGCATGGCGACGTGATGTGAACACCATCTCAGCCTCATGAGGTGCCTCCTTCATCTTGGAACAAAGGAAACATGGAATTAATAAATAAAACCATCACTATACAATTAAAGCCACATGAGGCTACTGCAGTCTTGCCCAACACTTCTCCAGCCTCATTCAAGAAGCATTTATTCCATGAACCATCACAAAACACTAGGTGAAAAAGTAACTGAAACTCAGTTAAAATACAGTGTGATTACATCTATTGCAGGTGATGAGCCACACTAATGAAGAATGTATATGTGGGAGGATGTGGGAGGTTGTGGGAGGTGTGGGAGGTGGGGCATATGGGTACCCCTATAATTTTTTTCTAACATTTATGTAATCGATGTATCTTTTAAAATTTTTTTTAATTAAAAAAAAATACAGTGTGATGATTCTTCAGCGAGTGAAGAATCCATATTAATTTCAATTAATATGGTATGATGGTTAAGTTCATGTGTCAACTTGGCTAGACTTTGATATCGAGTTGTTTGTTGTTATGGATATTTTGTAGATTAAAATTCTTAGTCAGTTGATTGCTTCTATGACTGATTACGTCTACAATCAACAAGAGAGATTGCCTTTAGCAGTGAGAGTAAGGCATTCCTTTCATTCAATCATCCAAACAGTTGGAGGCCTTAAAGGGAGAACTGAGGATTTCATCAGTCAGAACACCTCTCTCTACTTCAGCCAGTTTATCCTGGAGAATTCATCATCACCTTCATCCGAGTTTCCAGGGCTAGAGACTTCTCCTGGGATGTTCAACATCATCACTGGGTTTCCAACTTGGTTCACTAGCCTGATTAGATTAAAAGGCTCTGATGATGCTATTTCCAATAATCAAGATGGCATTGACAGAGATGACATCATCAACATGGTGATGGAAAATGTTCCCTGAAAAAGTCTCCCCTCAGTAACAGCTACTCGGAGGACAAATCCCAATTACTTGGATCTCTGGAGGAAGATACAGACTGAAGAAGGACTCCACAAATATTGAATCAAAGAAAACGGGAACAAAAAAATAAGGAGTTCTATATCACAGACCTGCCAGTCCAGGCCCCTCCCCCTCACTCAATCCCACACAGCTTAAGAGTAACATGGTGGCTGCACAATCTGGGTACCTCCTGCCGTGGACACAGACCACAGAGCCACTCACAAATGCAAGTTAGAACCCCACACATATCTAGGCACAGGGACCCAAGGCCACAGTGCCTGGGGCAGAACCCTAGTGGCTGGTGAGCATGTGTATACAAAAGGGTTCCCAGAAAAAGACAGAGACCACAGCAGAATGGCCTTTCTCTTGCTACTTTCAGAATTCCCTTTATCTTTGGCATTTGACATTCTGATTAGTAAATACCAATTTCTCATCAGAAACCATGGAGGCAAGAAGGCAGTGATCTATATTTAAGGTGCTGTAAGAGAAAAATTGGAATTGCTAAGGGAGTTCTTCAAGTTGAAAGGAAAAGACAGGAGAGAGTGGCTTGCAGCAGTGTGAAGAAGTGAAGATCTTAAGTAAAGGTAACTAAATAGGAGAATGCAAAACCCAACAGTACTGTAACCTCAAGCTATCACTCTACTCTTCAATGCAACTGAATAAGAAAGTCATATTTCCTGATAATGGGCATGCAAAATATAGAGGTAATGTGGGATAAAATAATATAAAGAGGGGAACTGGATGAATGGGAGCAGAGAGTGTATACACCATTGAAGTTAAGTTTTTGTCTTTCCAAATTAGTAGTTTATAGCCTTAGGTTGTGTAATACAAAACCTTGAGTAACCACAAAGAAATTATTTAAAAATATACACAGAACCAGAAAGGGAACAGTCAGATACACTACAAAATATCACCTGTACAGAAAAGGAGGCTGCAATAAAGAAAAAGAGCAAAAAAAGATAGGAAATACAAAAAAAAAAAAAAAAAAAAAAAAAAAAAAAAAAAAAAAAAAAAAAAAAAAAAAAAAAAAAAAAAAAAAAAGACAAAATGGCTGAAGCAAGTACTGCCTTTACAATAATAACACTGAATTTTAATGGTTAAACTTTACAATCAAAAGACAGATTGGCAGAATGGATAAAACTATACGTTGTTTGAAAGAGACATTAGACCCAGAGACACAACTAGGTTAAAAGTGAAAGGATGGAAGGACTGTGGGAAGATGGCGGTGGACTGACAGGCAGAGCTGAGGGTGCTCACAAAAACAACGGAGAAAGAACCAAAAGCTGTCCAAGGGACCTGCTTTGGGGGTCAGCAGACCAGGCATAACTCCCAGGAGGGGAAGGGACAGAGACGAAGAAGCTGAAAAGACAAATGTGAGTTACCAAGCTCCAGCGGTAGCCTGGAAGGGTTCCCCTCCCCCACCCCCAAGATATTAAGCTGGGGTAAAACCCCATCTCAGATATCTTCCCATCAGCTGTTTCAAGGGAAAAGGGAGGGGAGGTCGGGGTATTTTTCTTCAGTGAATTTGGCCAGCAGAGCCCGCTCTGAATCTCCAATTTGGAGATTCAAAACAGGAACACAGAAAAGTCAAGACAAACACCTCCATGAAAAGGTGTTGACTAGTGCCATCTGCTGGCCATTCTGGGAACTGCATAGGCAAAAAACAGCTGGCGCTCTCTGTATCCAACCCCTGGGGGGAAATCTGCACCCCACTAGTGAGTCCCTGGTCTGGTTTTGAAAACTTAAGCTGGGCAATTTTAAATACTGAGAATAAGCTGAACCAAATATCAAAAATCTGTGGGAAAAAAATAGATGAGAGAGAGAAATTCGCCATCAGAGTAAATACACCAACATATTCAGATGCCTAGACATCCATGAAAAATTACAAGCCATACTAGGAATCAGGAAGAGATGGCCCAGCCAAAAGAACAAACCAAATATCCTAAAGAGAGATAGGGTTTAATACAATTAATCAGTGATAATCACACAACTACCCTAAATCACTCCAAAGAATTTTTTTTAAAATATGACTAAAGAAATAAAGGATATTAAGAAGTCACTGGGGAAAAATAAAAATAAAAAGAAGACACTGGGAGAGTATAAAGAACAATTTGAAAGCCTGCAAAGAAAAGTAACAGACCTTATGGGAATGAAAGACATGATGAATGAGATTAAAAATACATTAGAGGCATATAAGAGCAGATTTGAATTGCTTGAAGGCAAAATTGGTGATTTTGAAGACAGAACATCTGAACTGGAAAAGACAGGAGAACAGAAAGAGAAGAGAATGGAAAAAATGGAATGGAGCCTCAGGGAATTGAATGGCAACGCAAAACATATAAGCATTCGCATTATTGGTGTCCCAGAAGGAGAAGAGAATGGAATAGGAGCAGAAAGAGTATTTGAGGAAATAATGACTGAGAACTTCCTAACCCTTATGAAGGACATACATATCTATCCAAGGACAACACACCCTGTTTTGGTCAGCCAAAGGCGTGCCTTTTGAAATATACCAAAGATTGGTCGGTCTTTATAAAGGGTATTTATTTGGGGTAGAAGCTTACAGTTACCAGGCCACAAAGCATAAATTTCTTCCCATACCAAAGTCCATGTCCTGGAGCAAGATGGCTGCCGACGTCTCCAGGGTTCAGGCTTCTGGATTCCTTTGTTCCC
>PVKH010022739.1:0-14020 GCA_004027955.1 Chaetophractus vellerosus
GGATATATCTTCTTAAGACTGGTAATATCCAGAGAAACTTATAGAGGAAGACCATGTTTTGTCTGGATTTGGAAGTGAGTAGACTTTTAAAAATATATATTATTTATGTCAATGTTACAAGTTACTCAATAAACACAAGAGAATAGTGACAATAACAGTAAATCTGCTTTAGTCAGTGCTTATACTCCCTCCACCCCATTTTTGTTCATTCTTCAATTTGAAGGGGTTTACGACATAGTCTGCTTTGACTGCTTCAGCCTTAGAATGGAGGTACAAATTATGTGGCAGAAAAATGGAATTGTGTTGCTTGCAGTTGAAGATACTCCTTGTTTTGGGGGTAGAGTGGGTCCATCCTCATTGTATTGTTAGCTGTCCAGGGCAGGCCCAAAGAACTTGAGAGTAGGTGTTGACCAAATATCTGCTGAGTTTCAGAGCTCAACCAGCATATGAACAACCTGAAAACTTTGAGTCTCTGAGAAATATATTTAACAGGTAAATTGAAAATTATAGGTTCAGATCAAAGAAGTAGAAGAATCATCATTAGGGTATTTGCAAATGATCATAACTATGTTATATTAAGGAAATAGATTTACATATATTCCTAGATAGGGCCCAGTGAGGTTATATTGCTTTCATGAGGCTGTGTGACTTACCTATGGTGTCTAGACATCCCTAGGACCCTCAAGAGCACTTTTGCTTGAGGCTTTGTTTAGTGTGGCAGTTTGTGACTCTGACTGATAGCTCGATAAGCATAAGCTCTGGAATGACCTCCCAACTCATTTTAAAATCTCCTAGCTATAAAAAAACTCAATTTTCTTTAATATTTCCCCCTTATGGTCAAGGTCTTTCTCCAAATGCATTACTGATTAATGCATAATAATAATCCCTCATTGCCAGGGAGGCTTATCCCTGGGAGTCATGTCCCATGTTGAGGGGAAGGTAGTGACTTTATTTTCAGAGTTTGGCTTATAAAGAGACTACATTTGAGTCACAAGGACATTTAAGGGAGGCTTATTGGCCTGTTTTCTTTTATTAGGCAAGGGTTCTATAATCAGAGCTTTTTGCCATCTTTTTTGAGAAAGAATCAGGGAATTCCCCAGGAGGAAAGTTTAATATTTTGTTAGCTGCTGTGTGGGCCTATATCTTTGTTTGGGTCTTTTGTGGACCCCAGAAAATTATGTTCTTAAGCTAACCTATGCCTGTGCATGAAAATCTATTGTGTGTGGGGACTTTTGGTTAGATTCAGTTAAGGAGCCTTTTGCTTAGATTTCTTCATTTAAGGGACTTTAATTAGATTGTAGGGTCCAGGGTTCATCTTAAACCTTTTACTGGAGTCATATATATATGTGGAGGAGAGGGCAGAGAGAGAGAGAGTTGTCATTTCACCCTGACATGTGAAAGAGGAACACAGGATAAACTGCATCCCCAAGGCTGAGAGAGGGAGAGGGACCTGAAGGATGAGAGACAAGTCATATGCTGATTGCCCACAGGTGAGCTCAAGGAGAAAGTGAGTCTGGAGGAGAAGGCAGAGACTGGCTGTCATTTTTCCTTGCCATGTGGCAGGAGTCCAGGAGTGTAAGCAGTCAACCTTTGGTGAAACAGCATCTCTTGATGATGCCTTGATATGGACATTTTCATAGCCTTAGAACTGTAAGATCTTACCCTAATAAATTTCCATTATACAATAATATGTTAGAGGAACTAGACCTAACAGACATACATAGAACACTGCACTCCAAAACAACAGAATATACATTCTTCTAAAGCACTCGTGGATCATTCTCCAAAATAGACCGTGTGTTAGTTCATGGAACAAGTTGTTTAGAAAGATTGAAATTTTACAAAGCACTTTCTCTGGTCATGGAATTAAACTAGAAATCAATAATGGGTGAAGAACTGGAAAATTCACCAATATATGGAAGTTAAACAACAGTCTCTTAAACAATCAGTGGGTCAAGCAGGAAATTGCAAGATAAATCAGTAAATATCTTGAAGCAAATAAAAACAAGAGTGCAACATATCAAAACTTATGGGGTGCAATGAAGGCAGTGCTGAGAGGGAAATTATAGTCCTAAATTCCTACATTTAAAAAGAAGAAAGAGCTAAAATCAAAGACTTAACTGCACATCTGGAGGAACCAGAAAAAGAACTGCAAACTAATCCCAAAGCAAGCAGAAGGAAAGGAATAACAAAGATTAGAGCAGAATTAAGTGAAATTGAAAATAAAAAACAATGGAGAGAATTAACAAAACTAAAAGCTGTGTTTTGTGAGAAGATTAATAAAATTGGCAAACCATTAGCTAGACTAACAAAGAAAAAAGACAATGCAAATACATAAAATAAAAAATGAGGGGGGTTTATCACCACTGATTCCACAGAAATAAAGAGTAACATAAAAGGATACTTTGAAAAATTCTATGCCAAAAAAAGACAACTTGGATTAAATGGACAAATTTCTAGAAACACATGAGCAACCTACAGTGATGAAAGAAAAAAATAGATTACCTCAATAGACCAATCACAAGTAATGAGTTTCAATCAGTCACCAAAAACCTACCAACCAAGTAAAGCCCAGGTCCAAATTACATCACAGATGAATTCTACCAATTGTTCTGAAAAGAACTAATATCAAGCCTGCTCAAACTCTTCTAAAAATTGAAGAGGACTGTAATGGTTTGACAGTTTTATTTAATTATGAATTCCAAAAATATAAATTGGATTATGCTTATAAACTGATCTGTTCATGTGGGCATGATTAAGTTATGATTAGGGTATTAACTGCCACATCAGTGGGACGTTGGGCCCCACCCCTCGGTGGGTGTGGTCTCAAGTATAAAAGGCTACGCAAAAGGCAGCAGTGATGAGAGAAGCAGATTGGAGAAGCAGTTCTGATATTGGAGAGAAGCACTCCAGGAGAAAACAAGTGAGCCGTTTGCCCGATAGTCTACAGCTGGCCTTGTGAAGAGACGCAACGCATAGAGCACCTCGTGGTCTACAGCTGAACTTGTGGAGGAAACAGAAGCTAAGCCCGGAGAGAAACGCAGCCCCGGGAACAGAGGAACCCGGAAGCCTGAACAATGGAGACGTCAGCAGCTGTCCTGCTCCAACACGTGGACTTTGGTGAGGGAAGAAATGTATGCTTTGTGGCCTGGTAACTGTAAGCTTCTACCCCAAATAAATACCCTTTATAAAGACCGACCACTTTTTGGTATATTTCAAAAGGCACCCCTGTGGCTGACTAATACAAGGAGGGAACATTGCCTAACTCATTCTGTGATGCCAACATCACTCTAATATCAAAGCCACATAAAGATGCCACAAGAAAAGAAAATTACAGACCAATCTCTTTAATGAACTTAGATGCAAAGATCCTCAATAAAATAGTTGCAAATTGGATCTAACAACACACCAAATGAATTATACACCATGATCAAGTGGGTTTTATCCCAGGTATGCAAGGAAGGTTCAACATAAGAAAATCAATTAATGTTATACACCAAATTAACGTATTGAAGGAGAAAAATTACATGTTCACCACTATTGACATAGAAAAGGTAGTTGAAGAAATTCAACATTCTTTCTTCATAAAAACACTTACAAGGATAGGAATAGAAGGAAACTTCCTCAACTTGATAAAGGGAATTTAAGGAAAACTCAAAGTTAGCAACATACTCAATAGTAAAAGGCTAAAGGCTTTCCCTCTAAGGTCCAGAACATGACAAAGATGCCTTCTTTCACCACTGTTATTCAACATTATCTTAGAAGTTCTTGCTAGAGCATTTAGGCAAAAATAAATAAATAAATAAATAAAGGTTCCAAACCGGAAAGGAAGAAGTAAAACTTTCAATCTTTGCAGATGACATATGTATAGAAAGTCCTGAAATATTTACAACAAAGTTACTAGAGCTGATAAATGAATTCAGTAAAGTGGCAGGATATAAGATCAATGTACAGAAAAATCCCTAGTGTTTCTTTATGCAAGTAATAAGCAATCTGAGGAGAAATCAAGAAAAAAAAATCCATTTACAGTAGCAACTAAAAGAATCAAATATCTAGGAATAAACTTAACTAAAGAGCTTAAATAAGCTTAAAGAACTTGTACTCAGAAAACTGCACAATATTGCTAAAATAAATCAAAGCAGATATAAATAAATGGAAGAATATTCCATGTTCATGGATTGGAAAACTAAATATCATTAAGATGCCAATTCTAATCAAATTGTTTCACAGATTCAATGCAATCCTAATAAATATACCAACAGCATTTTTTTTTTTTTACAGAACTGGGAAAGCCAATTAGCAAATTTATTCAGAAGTTTAAATAGCCAAAAACATCCTGAAAAAGAAAAAACAAATTGGAGGACTTATGCTACCTGACTTCAAAGCATATTACAAAGCTACAGTGGTCAAAATTGCATGGTATTGGTACAAGGAAAGACATTACCAATGGAACTGAATTGAGAGTTCAGAAATAGTTCCGCACATCTATGGCCAACTGATAATTGACAAGGCCACCAAATACACTCAACTGAGACAAAATAGTCCTTTTAACAGATGGTTCTGGAAGAACTGAATATCCTTATCCAAAAGAATGAAAGACAATCCCTATCTCATGCCCTATGCAAAAATAAAATCAAGATGGATCAAAGACCTAAATATAAGAGCTAGAACCATAAAGTTCCTAGAAGATCATGTAAGAAAGCATCTATGAGATTTTGTGGTAGACAATGGTTTCATAAACTTTATACCCAAAGCATGAGCAAAGAAAGAAAAAAAAATAGATAAATGGGACCTCCTCAAAATTAAAATCTTTTGTATTTCAAAGGACTGTCAAGAAAGTGACAGGCCTATTAATTAGGGGGAAATATTGGAAAATTACATATCCAATAAGGGTCTGAAATCCTACAACTCATTATTAAAAAGAAAAACAATCCATTTAAAAATGGGTGAGGGACTTGAACAGACACCTTTCCAAAGAAAAATACAAATGGCTAAAAAGCACATTAAAAGATGCTCAACATCACTAGCTATTAGGGAAATGCAAATCAAAACTACAATGAGATATCATTTCACACCTACTACACTGGCTGCTATTAAAAAAACAGAAGACTACAAGTGTTGGAGAGAATGTAGATAAGCAGAAACACTCATTCATTGCTAGTGGGAATGTAGAATGGTGCATTCGCTGTAGAGGAGAGTTTAGTGGTTCCTCAGGAAGCTAAGTATAGAATTGCCATATGATGCAGCAATCCCACTATTAGGTATATACTTAGGAGAATTCTGAAAGCAGGGACACAGACAGATATATGCACACCAATGTTCATAGTGGCATTTTTCACAACTGCTGAAAGATGGCAGCAACCCAGGTATCCATCAACAGATGAATGGATAAACAAAATGTGGCATTTACACCCAATGGAATATTACTCAGCTTAAAGAAAGAATGAAGTTTTGACACATGAGACAACATGGATGAACCTCAAGGACCTCATGTTGAGTGAAATATGCCAGGAACAAAAGGACAAATATTGCATGATTTCACTGATACGAACTAGGGCTAGTGAATAGACTCATTGAGGTAGAGTCTGGAAAATAGGTTGCCAGGAGACAGAAGGGGAGTATATGCTCAATCTGTGCAGAATTTATAATTAGGTTGATTGTGACAGTTTGGAAATGGAGAGAGGTGATGGTAGCACAATGATATAAATGTAACAAACAGCACTGATGTGTGTGAACGTGGTTGAAAGGGGAAATTTTGGCCTGTCCATGATGCTAGAAGGAAAACCATAGGATATTACGGGTGACTATTTATCTCAGTGAATTCTGGGGTGGCCAAGGATAAAATAAAATGTTCTTCCAGGATCTATAACAAAGGAATGTCACTAGTACAGGATGTTGATAGTGGGATGATATATGGGAGAAAATGCACCTAAACCCATACTTCCATGGGATATGAATGTATTTGTGTTGCCATAGGTATAGTTTATTGATACATAGCTGCCCATACATTAGCCAACAAAATATTAAACTTCCATCCTGGGAAGTCCTGATACTTTCTCAAATAAAAGGGCAACAATCTCTGAAATGTATAATCTGTGCTTAATAAAACAGGCCAATAAGCAAAGCCCTTGATCTTAATGTTTGTACTTATGAACCTTATTCCTGTAAAAATGAAACCTTGCCTAATTATAATTAATGCCTAAAGCTTATTTCCTGAAAACCTCCTTGTTACTCAAATGTGGCCTTTCTCTAAACCAAACTCAGCAAATAAACTCACTGTCTTTGCCCCGACATGGGACATGACTCCCAGAGATGAGTCACCCTGGCACCAAGGGATTATTACCAAGCACTAATCAGTGATGCATTCGGAAAAAGATCTTGACCAAATGGGGGAAACATTAAATAAAAAAAGAGTTTGTATGGCTAAGAGATTTCAAAGGGTGTTGGGAAGTAATTCCAGAGGTTAAGCTTATGAAGGACTCTAGCAGAATTCACTGACTGCCACAGTATACAGTTTCAAACAAAAGTGATCTGAGAATTCTAGGGACCACTGGCCACCATAGGCAAGGCACACAGTCTCATGAAACCAGCCCCTCAGTGGGCCCTATTTGGGAATATAAAATAATCTATTTCCCCATTATAATATAGTTATACTCATTTATAATTTCACTACTCATTATTCTTCTACTCCTTTTCTTTGAACCTATAATTTTCAATATACCCATTAAATATATTCCTCAGGGACTTAAATCTGTGGATTGTTCATTTATCAGTTGAGCCCTGAATCCCAGAAGAGTGGTGGCCAACTCCTACTCTCCAGTTCTTGGGGTTTGCCTGGACAACTAACAAAACAATGATCATGGACAAGCTCCATCCCCCCAAAATAAGGAGTATCTACAACTGCAAGCAAAGCCCTCTCACAGCCTGAAACAGTCAGGGAAGACATCATCCCAAATCCCTCAAGAATGAGGAATGAACAAACATAAAGGAGGAGTGTAACCACGGACCAAAGTAGATTTATTGTTATTGTAGTTATTATCTTATGTTAAGCCAGGAAAGAATCTTTAACATTGATATAAAGATAGGGGTTGCCAGGGTTTCAGAGGGGAAGGGGAGGGATGAATGTGTAGAACTAGGACATATTTGGGACAGTGAGGTTTTTCTGTATGATACTTCAATGACAGATACATGAGATTATGCATTTGTCAAAGCCTATGAAACTGAACAGCACAAAGTGTAAACCATAATGTAAACTATAGGCTTTAATCAGTAATGTTTCAATATTGGTACTTCAATTCTAACAAATGTATCACACTAATGTAAGATGTTACTAATAGGGGAAATTATGTGTGTGGGAGTGTGTGTGTGTGTGGGGGGGGGTTGGGAATTCCTTATACTTTTGGTTTAGTTTTTCTGTAAATCTAAAACTTCTTTAAAAATAATGCTTATTATAAAAAATTCTTATTATAAAAGCCAACCCATTTTGGTATTTTGCATTAGTTGCCCTTAGCAAACTAAAACAGCCTCTATCCATCCAGAAAACCGACCTATGGCAACCAGGATACGTTTATATTGAATAGAACTATCTAGCTATATAATTTGGAGATGTTCAAAGGACTCTGTCTGTTAGGACACCTGACCACATCCCATCTTCACCTTCTTACCAGGGTTTTTTTAATTGACAGGTAGAAGTTAAATTATATACTTGCTTTGCTTCTCATTTAAAGTTCTTCACCTGAACTTTCAGAGAAGCCTCAGAGTAAAACAGTATAACTGACAAGGAAATTTGGATGTATCTGTGACATATAGCATTTTTTAAGAATAAAATATGCAACATTTCCATATGCTGTCCCCATTTTTTTTTGTTAGAGAAGTTGTGAGTTTATGTAAGAGTCATGCATAACAGACAGGCTAGCCATACATCACCCCATCAACAACACCTTACATTGTTGTGGAACGTTTGTTACAAATTATGAAAGAACATCATTAAAACATTACTGCAAACTCTAGTCCATAGTTTACAATTGGTATATATTCCAACATTTCATTTTGCTAACATCATGTATTAGTATTGTATATTTGTCACAGTTCATATGAGAACGTTCTCATATTTGTACTGTTAACCACAGTACATCCACACATGGTTCACTATGTTATGCAGTCCTGTGCCTTGTACCATCCATCTAAATTGTATACTCAATGGCTCTCAGTTTCACCACAGAGTTGTGCTGTTACCCCCCTAGTGAATTTTAAAACTTTTCATAGTTCCAAGAGGAAAAATCCCACACACCCGTTTACCTCCCTATTGTTGACCTTCACATTGTTATAATACCTTCCTTGCCATTACTGCAAAAAATATTACAATATTACTGTTAACTATAGATTGTAAGTTACATTAGTTGTCTTTTTCCCATGCATCATCATATCCTTAACCCTTTGTAATACTGACGTACATTTGTTCTAGTTCATAGAACATTCTTTCATCTGTACTATTAACCACAATCCTCATCTACCACCAAATTCTCTATTGCACAGTCTCTAGATTACCCTTGGCTTTCTTTTAATTGACGTCCCCACACGACCTCTTTCAGTTATAGTAACCTTTTTCCATCAGCAGTGTTAGTAATACTCACTATAATGTGTTACCATTATACACATTTACAATCAACCTTATTAAAATTCTACATATGTTAAACACCAGTCCCCCTTTTTCAACTCTCATTCTACCTCTTAGTAACTTATGCTCTAGAGTTTAACTCCATGTGTTTACACAGCGTATATAGATCATATTAGTGAAACCATACATTTGTTCTTTTGTGTATGGTTTATTTCATTCAATATAATATCCTTACGTTTCATCCATGTCATCATATGCATTCTGATTTAATTTCTTCTTATAGTTGAATAGTATTCCATTGTACGTATATACCACATATTTTTATCTACTCATAGGTTGTTGGACATTTGGGTTGTTTCCATCTTTTAGCAATTGTGAATAATGCTTCTGTGAACATCAGTGTACAAATGCCTGTTCATGTCTCTGCTTTCAGTTCTTCAACTATATTCCAAAGTCATATAGTGGGACTGCCCGATTATCCAGCAGTTCTATATTTAGCTTGTTGAGGGACCACTAAGCTGTCCTCCACGGAGGCTGCACCATTTTACATTCCCACACAGGAGAGGAGTGTTCTATTTCTCCACATCCTCTCCAACACTTGCTGTTTTCCATTTTTTTAATAATGGCCACTCTTAGGTTTGAAATGATACCTCGTTGTAGTTTTGATCTACATTTCCCTAATAGCCAGTGATGTTGAGCATCTTTTCATGTGCTTTTTGGCCATTTGTATTTCACTTTGGTAAAAATGTCTATTCAAGTCTTTTGCCCATTTTTAAATTGGGTTGCTTGTGTTTTTATCATTAAGTTGTATGATCTCTTTATATAACATGATTATCATACTCAACAGAATGAAAATTGTTTCCAAGTATTTTTTCCCATTGAGTAGGCTGACTTTCTTGACAAAGCCATTTGAAGCACAAAAATGTTTAAGTCTGAGGAAATCCCATTTATCTAATTTTCTCTTTTGTTGCTTGTGCTTTGAGTGTGAGTTAACAAAAAACACCTAACACCAGATCTTGAAGATGTTTCCCTACATTTTCTTCTAGGAGTTTTATGGTTCTAGCTTTTGTATTTAGATCCTTGATCCATTTTGAGTTAATTTTTGTATAAGATGTAAGATACTGTTCCTCTTTCTTTCTTTTGGATATGGATATCCAGTTCTCCCAGGACCATTTGTTGAATAGACTGTTCTGACCCAGTGTGGTGGATTTGACAGCCTTTTAAAAAATCACTTGACAATAGATGTGAGGATCTATTTCTCAATTCAATTCTATTGGTCAATGTGTCTCTCTTTATGCCAGTACCATGCTGTTTTTTTTACCATTGTAGCTAAGTAATATAATTTAAAGTCAAGAGGTGAGAGAACTCTAACTTCATACTTCCTTTTAAATACAATTATGGCTGTTTGGGAACTTTATCCTTCCAAATAAATTTGATAATTGGCTTTTCCAGTTCTTCAAAAAAGGCTCTTGGGATTTTTATTGGGATTACATTGACTCTGTAAATCAATTTGATAGAACTGACATCTTAACAATATTTAGTTTTCCAGTCCATGATTGTAGATTGTCCTTCAACTTATTGAGGTCTTCTTTGATTTCTTTTAGGAATGTTTTGTAGTTTTCTGAATACAGGTCCTTTATGTCCTAAATTAAGTTTATTCCTAAATATTTCATTCTTTTAATCACAATTTTAAATGGATTTTTTTCTAATTTCCTCCTCAGATTGCTCATTAGTAGTCTATAGAAACATTACTGATTTTTGCACATTAATCTTGTATCCTGCCACTTTACTGAACTCATCTATTAGTTCTAGTAGCTTCATTGTATAGGATCATATCATCTAGTAGCTTCACATGTATAGGATCATATCATCAGCAAATAGTGAAAGTTTTCCTTTTTCATTTCCTGTTTGGGTGCCTTTTATTTTATATATTTTTTCTTGCCCAATTGCTCAGGCTGAACTTTTCTTCAGTACTGAATAATAGTGGTGACAGTGGGCATCCTAATTTTTTTCCTGATCTCAGCAGGAAAGCTTTCATTCTTTTACATTGAGTACAATATTCCCTGGGTTTTTCATATATGCTGAGAGAGTTTACTACTATTTCTATTCAGTGTTTTTACCAAGGATGCTGTATTTTGTCAAATGCCTTTTCTGAGTCAGTTGTAACAATTGTGATTTTTCGTCAACAATTCATTAATTTAATGTGGTGTGTTACACTAATTGACTTTCTTTTGTTGAACCACCCTTGCCTACCTTGGATAAAAGCCACTTGATCTTGTTGTATGTTTCTTTTAATGTGCTTTTGGATTCAGTTAGCAGGTATTTTGTTGAAGAATTTTACATCTACATTCATTTTGCACAGTATCATTGTCTAATTTGGTATGAGGATGATGTTGGCTTCATAGTATCAGTTCTGTAATGTTCCTTTCTGTTCAATTTTTTTGCAAGAGCTTGAGCAAGATTCATATTAGATCATCTTTGAATGATTGGTGGAATTCACCTGTAAAGCCTGGCTTTTCATTTTTGGGAGGTTTCTGATGACTGTTTCAATCTCATTACCTGTAATTGGATTGCTGAGGTTTTCTGTTTCTTCCAGGGTAAGTGTAGGTCATTCAGGTTTTTCCAGGAATTTGTCCATTTCATCTATGTTGTCTAATTTTTTGGTGTATGGTTCTTCATAGTATCCTCTTATGATCTCTATTATTTCTGCAGAGTCATTGGAAATGTCCCCCTTCTCTTTCCTGACTTTATTCATTTGCATCTGCTTTCTTTTTTCTCTGTCAGTCTAGCTAAGGGTTTGTCAATTTTATTGATCTTCCCAAACCAACTTTTGGTTTAGTTGACTCTCAATTTTTTTTTTGTCCTCAAGTTCACTTATTTCTTCTCTAATCTTTATTTCTTTCCTTCTATTTACTATTGGATTTGTTTGCTGTTCTTTTTCTAGTTCCTCCAGGCATGGAGTTAGATCTTTGATTTTCTTCCTTTTTAATGAAAGAATTGAGGGTTATAAACTTCCCTCTAAGCCTTGCTGTGATTTTTCTTCTTTGATTTATTAATATGATATATTACACCGATTGATTTTCTTGTGTTGAACTATCCACTCAATCATGATGTATAATTCTTTTAATGTGCTTTTGGATTTGATTGGCATGTATTTTGTTAAGGATTTTTGAACTTAAATTCATTAGAGAAATTGGTCTGTAATTTTCTTTTTTCGTAGTATCTTTATCTGGCTTTTTTATTCAGGTGATATTGGCTTCATAGAATGTGTTTTGAGGAGAGGTCTCTTTGTTCAATTTTTTTTGTAAGATTTTGAGCAAGATTGGTATTAAATCTTTGAATGATTGCTAGAAATCACCGGTGTAGCCACCTGGTCCTGGGCATTTCATCTTTGGGAGGTTTTTGATGACTGTTTCAATCTCATTACTTGTGATTGGTTTGTTGAGGTCTTCTATTTCTTTAGGATCAGTGTAGGTTGTTCGTGTGTTTCTAGGAAATTGTCCACTTCATCTACATTGTTTAGTTTGTCAGCATACAGTTGTTCATAATATTCTCTTATTAGCCTGTTTATTTCTGTGGGGTCACTAGTTTTATTCTCCCTCTCATTTATGCTTTTATTTATTTACATTTTCTCTCTCTTTTTTCTTTGTCAGTCTAGCTGTCTGTCAATTTTGTTAATCTTCTCAAAGAACCAAATTTGTTTTTGTTGATTCTGTTTTTTTATTCTTAATTTCTGTTATTTCTGCTCTAATCCTTGTTATTTCTTTCCATGTACTTGCTTTGGGATTAGTATGCTTTTCTTTTTCTAGTTCCTCCAGGTGAGTGTTAGGTGTTTGATTTTACCTCTTTCTTCCTTTTTAATGTAAGCATTGAGAGCTATAAATTTCCCTCTCAGTACTGCCTTTACTGTATCCCATAGGTTTTGATATGTTGTGTTCTCATTTTTAATTGCTTTGAGATGTTTACTGATTTCCCTTGAATTTTTTTTCTTTGACCCACCGATTATTTAAGAGCATGTTGTTTAATCTCTATATATTTGTGAGTTTACCCTTTTCTGCCTGTTATTTATTGGGCCTGTTTTGTTACCTAACATGTGGTCTATCCTGAAGTCCATGAGCACTTGAGAAGAATGTATATCCTACTGTATTGGGATGCAATGTTCTATGTATGTCTATTAGGTCTAGTTTATTTATCATATCATTCAATCTCTCTGTTTCTTCAATGATCCTCTGCCCAGATGTTCTATGCAATGATGAGAGTGGTGTATTGAAGTATCCAACTATTATTGTAGAGACATTTATTTCTCCCTTCAGTTTTGCCAGTGTGTGCCTCATGTATTTTGGGGCACCCTGGTTAGGTGCATACATATTTATGATTATTATATAGAATGTCTTTTCTTGTGTCTAATAACAGTTTTGCTTTTTTAAAAAAGATTTATTTATTGATTTATTTATTGATTGATTATATATATCCTCCCTTTCTGCTTGTTCTTGCTGTGTTCATTTTTACGTTCTTCTGTGTCTGTTTGTCTCCCCCCACTGCGGCAACCCGCCAAGTCAGCTCACCGCAAGGCAGCCTGCCTGCTCATGGTGGCTTGCACTGCTTGCGGGGGCTTGCCCTGCCCGTGGTGGCTTGCCTCTCAAGGCAGTCTGCCTGCTCGAGGAGGCCCCAGGAACTAAACCTGGGGTCTCCCATGTGGTATACTGGAGCCCTACCAATTGAGCTACAGCCGGTTCCCAACAGCTTTGCTTTTAAAGTCTATCTTATCCGATATAAGTATACTACTGTGGCTTTTGTTGTTGTTGTTGTTCTTGTTACTGCATGTGTGTAATACCTTTTTCAATCCTTTCACTTTAAACCTGTTTGAATCCTTGGGTCAACAGTGAATCTGTTGTAGACAGCATATAGATGGCTCATATTTTTTAATCCCTTCTGCCAGCCTGTGTCTTTTGATTGGGTAGTGTTTCGGTCAGCCAAAGGGATGCCTTTTGAAATACACCAAAAATGGGTCAGTCTTTATAAAGGGTATTTATTTGGGGTAGAAGCTTACAGTTACCAGGCCACAAAGCATAAATTTCTTCCCTCACCAAAGTCCACGTGTTGGAGCAAGATGGCTGCTGACGCCTCCAGGGTTCAGGCTTCCGGGTTCCTCTGTTCCTGGGGCTGCGTTTCTCTCCAGGCTTAGCTTCTGTTTCCTCCACAAGTTCAGCTGTACACCATGAGGCTCTCTATGGGTTGCATCTCTCCACAAGGCCAGCTGTAGACTATCGGGCGATCGGCTCACTCCAACATCAGAACTGCTTCTCAAATCTGCTTCTCCAAATCTCTGTCTTGCTTTTTAAACTTGAGACCACACCCACCGAGGGGTGGGGCTCAATGCCCTACTCACTGCAGCCCAGTCAA
>PVKH010022740.1:0-14046 GCA_004027955.1 Chaetophractus vellerosus
TGTGATCTATGTCTGATGGCAAAGCCCAAAATGTGTGTAACTATCAGAGGCGTTATGCCACACTTAGGGATGTGCATGTGGGGGGTTGTGTGGGGGTGGGGGATGGCATATGGGTACTCCTGGAAACTCTTTGTAAAATTTGTGTAATCAATGTATCCTAAAAATGTATATAGATATATAAAAAATAAATTAAAAATTAATTTAAAAAAAGGAATCTATCACCTACCACCATGGTTTGAAGATGTTTTCCTACATTTTCTTCTAGGAACTTTATGGTTATTGCCTTGATGTTTAGTTATTTGATGCATCCTTTATCAATTCTTGTATAAGGTAGAAGATAGGGATCCTCCCTTATTAATCCTGCTATAGACATCCAGTTCTCCCAACACCATTTGTTGAACAGATCATTGGGGCCCATATAGCTGGACTTGGCATGCCCTTCAGAACTCACATGGCCATAGATGCAAGGGTCCATTAGTCTTTGTACCTATCCTTATGCCAATACCCAGCTGTCTCTACAAATGTTGATAGGTAATACGATTGAAAGTCTGGAAGTGAGAGTCCTCCAACTTTGTTTTTCTTTTTTCAGATGTTTCTGGCTATTAAGGACCCCTCACCCTTCCAAACAAATTTGATAGTTTTGTTTTCCATTTATTTAAAAATTGCTGGTGGAATTTTTATTGCGATGGCATTGAATCTGTACATCAATTTAGGTAGAATTGATATCTTAATGATATTTAGTCTTCCAGTACATGAGCATGGAATGTTTTTCTACTTATTGATGTCTACTTTTATTTCTTTTAACAATACTTTGTAGTTTTCTGAATACAAATACTTTCCATCCTTAGTTAAGTTTATTGCTAAATATTTGATTCTTCTAGTAACAATTGTAAATGGAATTTTTCCTGACCTCTTTCTCAGATTGTGCATTACCAGTGTCCCTTAAAGTCTTTTTCATCTGCTTATGTATTGGATATTGCTTGCATGGAATATTTACTTACAGATTTTTACTTTCAATCTATTTTTATCCTTGGGTTTAAGGTGAGTCTCTTTTAGACAACATATAATTGGCTCATATTTTCTTATCAAATTCCTCCAGTCTATGTCTTTTAATTGGGAATTTAAACCATTAATATTCAGTGTTATTACTTTGGGTTTTACCTGCCATATTTTATTTCACCACTCTTTTGACACCTTTAGTTACTTTTACTGAAATAATCTTCATTTCTAGACTCTTTCCAAGCCTCTGTCTCTTGTCTTTTCTTATCATAATGTAGCACACCATTTAATATTTCCTGCAAAGTTTGTCTCTTTGTTATAAACTCTCTCTGGTTCTCTTTATCTGTGACTATACTAAACTCTGCCTTATTTTTGAGAGACAATCTTTCTGGATATAAGATTTTTGTTTGGAATCTTTTCTCTTGTGGTATCTTAAATATATCATAACACTGCCTTCTTTTATCCATAGTTTGTGAAGAGAAATCACCACTTTATCTTATTTGCTATAACTTATATGTTATGCACTGCTTTTCTCTTTCTGCTCCCAGAATTCTATCCCTATCCTCAGCATTTGAAACCCCAATCAGCATGCATCTCAGAGCCATTCCACTTGGATCTATTCAAATGAGAGTACAACATACCTCCCTGACATGAGTATCTATGTCCTTCAATAGGATTGGGAAATACTCCACCATTATTTCCTTAAATATTCCTTCCAGCCCATCCCTTCTCCTTTCCCTTTGGGACACCCATGACACATATGTTTGCTTTTTTTATGCCATTGTCCATTTCTCTGAGACCCTGCTCAATTCTTTCCATTTCTTTCTTTATCTATTCTCTTGTATGTTCACATTCAGAAGCCATATCTTCAATCTCACCAGTACCTTCTTCTGTCTCCTCAAACATGTTGTTACATGATTCCAGTATATGTTAATTTTACCTATTGCAATTTTAATTCCCAAAAAATCTGCTATTTCTCTATGTGTGCTTTAAAATTCATCCCTGTGCTTACCCAATGTCTTCCCAATATCCTCAATCTCTTCAGCCATCTCACTGAATTTATTAAGGACATTTGTTTGAACATCCATAACCAGTTGCCTCAACTTCTTACTTCACCTAGAGGCTTATCTTGTTCCTTTAATGGGGCCACATCTTCCTGTCTCCTGTCATGGACTGCAACTTTCTATTGGTGTCCTGGAATCTGGCTTACTATAGGTATTATTCTCATTTCAGTTTTTCCCTTTAGTTTAGGGCTTCCTTACCCTTTCTCCTTTTTCACTTGTGTACTGAAGCCTAGGATGTAGTTGGTTCTGTAAGCAGTGGAAGCTGAAGCTGTCTTGCCCCAGGATCAGATGAAGCTTCTCCCATGACCTTCCATTGCCAGGGGTAGGGACAGAGCCACAACCATGTATAATAATCAAATTTATGCAGGTCAGGATAATCTGTCATTCCCTGGAGAGAGTGATCAAGCTTCATGCACCTTCCTCCCCTGCCTGGGATGGGGATGGAGCTACAGATATAGCTATCTATACCATGTGGGTAAAAAACAACCACAGTTTCTTACATAGATTGACATAACACTGCCCCTTCACTGTCAGTGGTGGGGATGGACCTCTGGACTGCCCAATAATCCAGATCATGTGGCCAAATGTGCCTGCAGTTGTCCTGGGAAGCTAAGGGATTACTGTCCCTTCTTTCCTTTGGGGGGATGGAATGACCAATGGTTAACATTTCAGTCCTTGTAGGTAAAAAGTTTATACCATTGTCTGGAGAGGCTGAGGAAATACCAGGCCCCTCATATCCTACTGAGGGAGGTAAATCCACAAGTACCCATCAGTCCAAGCATGCAGACCATAAGTGCCTGCCATTGCCTAGAAGTTTTGAGGAAACCCAGCTCCCCTTATACCTTACTTGGGGGCATGGATGGAGCTATAGTTGTCTGACTATTCAGTCTGTGTGGCTTGAAAGCACCTTTAGTTACCCAGAGAGGCTGAGGAAACACAGCTCTCCCCTTATCCTATTGGGGGAAGGGTGGGGATGGAGATTCAGTGCCTGAGTATCCTTTCTCTGTGGGCTGAAAGTACCTGCAGTTTTCCAGAGAAGCTGAAGAAAACCTAGACCCTTCCTATCCTATGGCATTGGAGAGATGACAATGAAATTGAAATCCCTCAACAAAACAGTTTGTGTGAGCTGAAAGTGCTTATAGGTTCCTGGAAAGGCTGAGGAAACACGGCTCCTCTCTTATCTTATTGGAGCAGAGGGTTAGGTCCCCAAGTGTCTGACTATTAAGTCTGCCCTGGCCTAAAGTACCTGCAGTTACTCAAGAGGCTGGTTTAGGTCCTGCCAGCTTCCTCCCTGACAGAAGTGGGGCTGGAGCCTAGGCTAGGGTGACAGTTTGATCTGGATAGAAAAAATCAATCCCTACATTCACTGATTTTCAATCATCCTGGCTACCCCTCATGCCATGGGCAGAGTCAAAATGGCAGCTACTGGCCTCTTCCCAACTAGTACAATTTCAAACTTACCTGTTCTTAGAATTATACTTCAGCCAGCTGAATTTACTAATCAGTAGCTGAAGTTGGCACCCATCCAACTCTTCCTCCACCATTTGTGGGAGATAGAGCTTCCAATTTCAGCCACTTAATATCTCCCAAGGAGATTTGCACCAACAATGGAAAATGGGCACTTGACTCTCTGGTGTGCAGTACCCTACTCATGAATCTTCTCTGCAGATGGGCAGTCTCCTCCTTCCATACTGTCAAGGATGTTGTAGTATGCTCTTTTGGTCTCCTGGTATCCAAGCAGTTGCTTTAGATAGCTTTGGGTGATTACTAATTGCCCTGTTGCTTGAACTGACTCTTGGAATCCTTACTCTGCCACCTTGCTGGTTGTCTTATTTTACTGTTTTTAAGGCTTCATTGTTATTGGTGAGATTTCATCTGCTATTCTTATTGGGAATCTTGTATATGACAAGCTGCATCTCCTTGCTTTCACAATTTTTTTCTTTGGATTTTCAGTTCATTTATACTTGTCTTTATATGCACCTTTGTGAGTTTATTGTGCTTGACATTTTGTGAGCTCTTTGGATGTGTATGTTTATGTATTTTCTCAGATTTGGGAAGTTTCCACCCCTTATATATACATATTTTCTCTTTCTTGTCCTTCTGTGACTCCACTTGTGCATATTATTGCATTCATGATAGTGTCCTACAGTTTCCTGAGGCTTCATTCATTTTGTTTATTCTTTTTTTTCTCTTTTCCTCCTCACTCTGGATAAATTAAATTGCCTTGTATGCAGGTCTTATGATCTTCTATTCTGTCGGTTCAAATCTGCTTTTGAGTTACTCTTGTGTGTTTTTATTTTCAATTATTGCATTTTTCACCTCCATACTTTCTTTTTCATAACTTTTTATAATTTCTCTGCCTACATTTTGTTCAGACAATGTTGTCTTACTTTCCTTTAGTTCATTGATCCTGGATACCATAGGTAATTGAACATATTTTACCCTGTTAGTTTGGTCCTTTTTTGCTTGTTTGAGTAGTTTCAATTTATGAGATTCCTCAGGGTTGATTTTTGTCAAATGTTTGTTTCCTCTCGATAATGGGCAATATTTCTCTGATTCTTCCTGTGTTTTGAATATTTCTGTATATTACCGTGACACAAATCTGGAAATCTAGTTCTTCCACTCTTGTGGAATTGCTATTTTTTTCTCTTGTTGATGCCTGGACCAGTTTGTAACTTTTCAAACCACTGTGTTCCCACACAAAGGGGAATTAATGAATGAAATATTATTGTCTCTTTAAGACTCTTCTGTTCCTCTGCCTTTGGGGTTTAAATAATGGTTGTAATCTCTGCCAGTCTACAGTGATCAAAGGCATGATGCAAAGCAGTGATCAGTAATCAATCTACACCCTCATGTTTTTTGGAGAACCATCATTATTGCCAGTACTGGCACCAGAAAATCAAACCAGGAAAGCAGGTTATAATACCCACATATGACTAAAAAAACACTAATTTAAAGAAAGAAGGCTTAGCTGTGTGTTATAAGCCCAGGAAAACAAGGACAACCCCAGAGTCCAGTTTCAAGGCCTGGCAGTAAGATGATGTCAGCACTTTGTTGTGATCCAAAATAAAAGAGAACATGACCATTTCCTTGTTATATCACCTCAAGGGATGTTCCAGGCTCATCTTGTCTTTTTCCAGGCACATCTTGTCTTTTTCCTGCCCCAGGCTGGAACCACCCACACTTCAAAGACACTAGTTCCCATTATTGCATAATTTTCTTTACAAAGCAAGACTGAGTGCAGGTCTGTACATTGATAATGGGGTGTAAAGAGATAGTATATATATATATACATATATATATATATATATATATATGTATATATATATATAGGGGCCAGCTGGATAGCCCAGTGGATAGGGCGCCAGCATACCACATGGGAGGCCCCGGGTTCAATTCCTGGGGACCTCTCCTAGCAGACAGACCGCCTTGAGAATGGCAAGCCACCATGTGTGGGCCAGAGCCGCCGTGGGCAGGGCAAAAAGCTGCCATGGACAGGGAAAAAGCTGCCACGGGCAGGGCAGGTCGCCCACGAATGGAGTGCAGCCAGCCACCCGCGAACTGAAGGCCAGCCGTGAATGGAAGCAGAAGCCGCCCACAAGCAGGTAAAGCCACGCCTGCACAGTGACCAGGCTCGGTGCGTCGCCGCATTGGGGGGAGGGGAGATATGTAATAAAATAAATAAATCTTAAAAAAAAAAGAAAATTAAAAAAAAGAGATAGCATATAAACCCTTACAAATACACACACATATATAGGCATTACTGTATCTAACAAAACATAAAATTTTAAATGTCTGTATTGATATTTCAAATGTCAATCAACACATTTTATTTTGTACCCCTTAGGCTCATTTGCAACATTTCTCCAACATGGAAGAGACCGAGTGCTGATTGTCTATGGCATATTTATTTTACATTTTGTCATACTCCCATTTACATAAAAAGAGCTACTGACTTGGTACTCTGTACCCAAAGAGAAGCAAATATACCAACAATCACTGTAGGAGATTTGTGACAATGACTAGAGAGTGTCAATATCACCTGAAATAGGCCCAGAAATGTGAGCTAACAGTTATTTAAGTTTGGGCTGCAGGGATCAATTAGCCCAGAATCTATGTGCTCTAATTAGACAGAACAAGAGAAAGTGACCAGGTCTCAAGGATTGATCTAATCTCTAAGTAATAACTGATGACATTATTGGTACCCTTGGTTGATTCTTGGCTAAAACAGGGCTAATGCTGTAGGTAATACATGTCCTAGCACTGGATTGGCAGTTCAGACAGTAAGTTTCTCACTCTACTGAGTAAATGAAATAACTGGTAAACTGAATCCCATGGTCTCCCAATGTACAAATTCCATCATGCTCAGATGGAGACACACAGAAATTAATACTCATTAACTAGACATCAGCACAATAATTCTATTGGATTTCACCAGTTTCCAGATTCTAGCTGGGATTGGGGGCTATATATTCATAACATCTTGCTGGAACTACCTCAGCATTTTGCTTTCCTACATACTTTCTCCACAAATCAAGGCAACAAAAATTCTCTGGCTGCCTAGGCAATTTTAGGATAACTATAGCCATTGGACAATTCTAATCTGTGCCTGTTTTTGTAAGTCTCTAAAGCTAGCAATAGTTTTAGAATTTTAAATGGCTGAAAAATAAACAAAATAATAATTCAGGTTATGTGAAAATTATATGTAATTCACATTTCCATGTCCATAAATGAAATTCTCCTGGTATGAGGTGCTTTGGGAGGGGTCCTTCTGTACCACCTTTCCCCACTGCAGAGGGTGCAGCACTAGCTCAACATTCCAAGGTATTTTCACTTGTCCTTTTTGAACCTCACACCTCCAGCTCTACTGGGAATTCCCTTTATACGGATGGATGTGCTTTTTCAGTCCTTTCAGAGAAAGTTCCTAGAATATCTACAATCTTTCCAAACTATTATCTCATTCCTCCAGTCTACTTCTGCCTCTTGGGCACATGCCTCCTTCTGGAGAGCTGAGTTGGGGAATACATGGTGTTCATGTCAGCCAAAGGGGTGCCTTTGAAATATACCAATAAATGGTTGGCTATTATAAAGGCTATTTATTTGGGGTAACAGCTCACTTTTACCAGGCCACAAAGCATAAGTTTCTTCCCTCACCAAAGTCCATTGTCACGTGTTGGAGCAAGACAGCTGCTGATGTTTGACAGGGTTTAGGCTTCATGGGTTCCTCTCTTCCCAGGGCTGCATTCCTCTCCAGGCTTAGCTCCTCCACTTGCTCCACAAGGTCAGCTGTAGACTATGAGGTGAATGGCTCACTTCTCTCCTCTTGGGGCATCCTCTCCAACATCAGAACTGCTTCTCAAGAAGCTGCTTCTCAAATCTGCTCCCTCTGTCTTTGGCCTTGCCTTTTATGCTTGAGACCACACCCATTGACAGGTGGAGCTCAATGCCCTACTGATGTGGCCCAGTCAAAACCCTAATCATAACCCAATCGTGCCCATATGAACAGATCAGTTTACAAGCATGATTCAATAATGATTTTTGGAATTCATAATTATATGAAACTGTAGCACATGGCTATAGAGTTCAGATTTTGATCACCTCTGCCACATTGCTTATTTGACTTTCTAGCCACTGGAAAAAACTGGCTTCTGTGGTCATAAAACCACACATAGTTTAAAATCACAATGCAGACTTCAACAATGGTCACATATATAATCTGTCATTCAGCATCAAAGTTCTCCTGGGAATGCAATTCATTCCATAAATTTTTATCAAGCCCACACTTTGTACCAGGTACTCAGCTTTATGCTCAATTTGTTTTTTTTTTATGAATAAAGTGATTCAATTTAATAATAATGAAAATACATATCCACAAAATACCCAGGTCAGTATTTATAACGATAAATGTTAAATAATTTTATAATTTCAACAATACCACACAGTCCTAACTGTTGTATCCTGAAATATAGTAAAGAAAGTGCTCCAGTTTTTTTTGTTGTTGTTGTTATTTTTCAATTCACCTTGGCCCAATGAATAATGAGGGAATTATTTTCCTTATACTCATTCCAGTACTTACTTCCTCTCACCACATTGAAAATATCAATTTGGTTTTGGCAGACAAGAGCCTCACACACATAGGACTCACATTCTATTATGAGGAGACATTCATTCACTCAACTTTCACTTATTATATGTCTATTACATTCCAGTTCTTGTACCAAATTCTAGGAATATAGCAGTGAACCAAACAAACCCACCTCCATGTACTCAAGGACATTATATACCAGTAAAATATAAATAGGTAAATAGTACACAATATACATGAATATCATGATTAATGCATTAAAAGAAACAAACAGAATACTGTTGTATGAGCATGTTGATTTTTAGGTAAAGTGGCAAAAAGTATTCTCTGAAGTGGCATTTTACCTAGACTTGCATGATGTAAAGGTTCAACCCAGATGAAGTAACAAAGAGCAAGGGATGGGCAACAGCAAACATTCTAACAGAGAACTGGGTCCTGGGAATGGTACTGGGATGGGTTGAGGGAAAGGGGGAATACAAGTTTAGAGTATGTGGAGCTGGATCACAGAGGACATTGAAAACCTTGCAAAGAGTATGAGTAGACATAATTTTAGAATCTATATTTTACAGAATGATTTTGGGAAAAAGAGTGATGTCTGGGCAGCAATGTGCAGTGCTCCAACCTTTTTCTTAATTCTGGAGTTCATGGCTTCTTCCTCATTCAAAAATATTTCTTAGGAAAGACCATAAACTATACAATCAAACCTGTCCCATAAATATAAAAGTTTTGAGTAATATGAAATGTGCTCAGTGACAATTAAAGAATTTAGTTAGAAATCAACAACATAGAGATATCTGGGAAATACTTAAAATATTGGAAACTAAATATCACACTTCTAAATAGCACATGGTTGAAATAAAAAATCAAAAGGGAAATTAGAGAGTATTGTGAATTTCATGAAAATGATCACATAACATATTGGATTGTGTGTGATAATGTTAAAGAAGTATTTAAATACAAATGAATTTTCATGGCTGAGAGATTTCAAAGTAAGTCAGGAAGTCATTCCAGATCTAGATTTATGCATGACTCAGGAGGATCTCATTGACTGCCACAGTAAACCATGCCTAAAACATTGGGGTTCTTGATGGTTCTAGAGACATCTAGACATTATAAGCATGGAAATCTCAGGCATTTGGCACCCTGTCAGTGGGCCTTAATTTGGAATATATACTCCCCAATGCATAAGAGTTAGACTCATTTATTTTTCCCTACTCATGGCTCTTCTGCCCCTTTTATTTGAATCTAAAATTAGTACTATACTTGTTATTTATATTTCTATGAGAATTAAATGTTTAGTCTGTTCATATGCCAGTTGCATCCTAATTCTCAGCAGAGTTGCAATAACTATTCTCTAGTTCATTGGACTCACCCAGGGTAAATAACCAAAGGATGATGATGGACAATGCCCATCCCAAATAAACAGAAAGAACCTACAACTGCAAGCAGGAAAATTCCATCCATCTACCATCTGCCCCATGGGATCTAAGCCTCTTCTCAATGAGAAACAGCATGGGCATCACCATCCACAAATCCTCAAGATTGGGGAATGAACAATGGTCTAAAGTAGACTTTATTATTCTATTATTATTCTAATATAGAATTATTATGCTAGCAATGGAAGAATTTTTATTATTGATATAAAGGCAGTGGCCACCAGAGGTTCTGAAAGGAGGGAGAGGGAAGAATATTTGTAACATGGGTCATTTTTGGGACATTGGGATTGTCATGCATGATATTACAGTGACAGATACAGGACATTACACATTTAGACAAAACCTATAAAATTGTGGGAGCAAAGTGCAAGCTATAATGTAAACTATAGTCTGTTTTTAGTGGCAATGCTTCAATATTTGTTTATCATTTGCAACAAATATACCAAACAAATGAAAGATGTTAATGTGGGAAAGTGTGGGAGGAGAGACAATAGGGTATATGGGAAACCCCTCTATTTTTATGTAACCATTATGTAATCTAAAACTTCTTTAAAAATAAGAAACAATTCAAAAAAGAAATATTTAAGGAGAATTTTATAGCACTGTAGTGTTATTCTAGAAAATGAAAGTACAGGATAGATCATGTAAAATGTCTAACTTCATCCATGAGCAATAGGAAGTTATTCAAAAATAATAAGCAGTGGAAGGGGATGATTAGATTTCAATTCTTAAAAAACATTTTTCTGTATAACACCATTTGTTCATGAGAATGTGGAGAACCAGAACTCATTTATTCCTGGTGTAACTGCAAAAATAGTATAACCACTTAAAAAAAATGACAGTTTCTTACTAAGTCAAACAAAATTCCCTAAGATGGAGGACTTACATTCCTATTCAATTAACCAAATAAACAAAAACACATCTCAAGAAAGACATTTATGCAGATTTTCATAACAACTTTATTCATAATATCCAAAAGTTATAAAAAAATACAAGTATCCATCAACAGGTGATTGTATAAGGAAAATGTTGTATAGTCATAAAATGGAACACTAATAAAAATGCACAAACTAATTATACATGCAACAACATAAATAATCCTCAAAATTAGTATAGTAAGGTAGAGGCCTCGTGTAATCTATAATCCTATTCATATGAAGTTCTAGATCATGCATTCTGATCAATGGTGAAAAAAATCAGAAGGAAGTAGCTTCAGTAAGGAATAGGAATTGACTGGAGACTAGCAGAAGGGGATCTTCTGAGGTGGTAGTTATATTCTATATCTTGATAGGGGTTTGGGTTATGCAGCTCTATGCACATGTAAAAACCCAGAAAATGCCCATATTTATTTATATATTTCATTGAGAATTTTACCCAAAGTGAAAAGAAACTGTAAACAACTGTTTTTCACTAATTAATGAATATCACAATGAAATATTTAAGGAGAAGCAAACTGATACTGTCTTCCTTGAGCTAGAGACCTGAAGCCTATAGAGCTATCAATCCATCTACAGAAAAGTGAACATTTCTCTTCCCTCCCTTGATACCTTACTTACCCCAGGCCCGGGCTTCTTGGAAAATGAGGAGGGCCTGAAAACCAGGTCTGGAGCTTACTGGAGGTTAAGGACTCTTTGAGTACAACAAGCTTTCAATATGTGTATATCTAACCATGCTCTGGTCTCCCTCAGTGTTCCATGAACAAAGATGCTGAATATTTGCAGATATATGTACTTGGCTGTGAACAGCTGGTCAGTGGAGTGCAGGGTCAGGCATGTTGCTGGTACTGTGACAGTACCAACTGTGGCTAGTCCAATCACGTCACCCTCTCCAGCCCTTTCAAAGGTCTATGAAATGGTAGATGACCCTCTCTCCCACACAGTTCCACATGATACATAATGATACAAAATGGCCTACATCCTCCATTGCAACATCACCCACAATTCCCAGGTCCCAAAAAAAAAACCCACATTACAATTGCCCTTCCCTCACCCTGCTCTCAAAGTGTCCAGTGACCCTGGCTCCACATAATTTTGCAATTTCTTCCATTGCATATATCACAAGTCTATAACAGGACACCAACAAGTCTGGCAAAGCCCCAAAATGTGTATATCTATCACAGGCATTATGCCACACTGATGAGGGATGTGTATGTGGGGGGTTGTGGGAGGTGTGTGAGGGTGTGGCATATGGGTACTCCTGGAATCTCGGTGTAACATTTATGTAATCAATGCATTCTAAAAATATATATAGATATATAAAAAATAAATTAAAAATTTAAAAAAGAAATAAGAAAAAAGAAGGAAAGGAAGAAAAAAAAAGGTCTATGAGTGCATAGGCTGCTGCCTTAAGCCCAAGATGTGTCCCCACAGAACTGGAGTGCTAATATGAAGCAGAATGGAGTGGAGGTACCTCAATGCCATGATGCTCACATCCAGGTCATGCAACAGCCACTCTCTACACATCCTTCTCCATATCACAAAGAACCATTTCTGTGTAGGCACAGATGACCAAGCCCAATGGCCAGTGTAATTTGCAGTCCACTTCTAGCTTCCAGGGTGCCCTATTCTTGCACATCCACACATTCACCCTGGTGCCTCCCACCCCAGATTCACATTGAGCTGAGTCAGCCAGCTCTTGCAGCCTGAACAATTTATTTTAGAGACCTTGGTGAATTATAGAAAACAAAACCACAGGCAGAGTTTTCCACTCTGACCAATAGCTGTGAAGTAAGGAAGCAGAAGAGGCAGAGTGAAGGAACTAAGAGTTCTTGGGGCACTTCAGCACTTCAAAGTGAAATTTAAAAAAGACATGAGCAAAGAGGTTGTAAGGCATTTTATCCACAACATATTACATCAGGTCTTACACTAAATGTATATTTTCAGAAACATTGTTAGGAAAATTAAGAAATTGTCCAAAAATCAATAGATAAACAGATGTTTGCTCATGATTAAAATATTTCATGTTAAACTAAAATATATCTCCAATTCCTTCTTATCTAAATTGAAGACATTGACATTTTCATGAATGATAAATATTATCCTTACCTTGAATAAAGGGAAACTATAACCTTAGGGTTAAAAGTCCTATACTGTGTGTTTGGTGCCTCCAATTTTTCCTGCTGTTTTAAAACAAGATCATCTGCTCAGGTTGGATGCCAAAGTCTCTCATGAGTAAGAGGGTCCAAGGAACAAGAGCAATCCTCAGGTAGCAAATACTCCCTTCCAGGAATAAACAAGGGTCCTGCAGGTGCAGTCTCCAGGCCAAGGCTAGGTCAAGAACCGAGGAGTGGTCAGGGGAAAGGCAGTGCCCTGAGGCCAGGGGTTGGGGCTTCCAGGCTTGACTCCTTGCAGAAAATCCCTTGCCCCATTGGACTGAGCCTAAAAATATTCAATGATCAAGGTCCCTGCCCCTCTATTTTCAATGTTTTTCCAACTTCCCAATCACATAACCATCATTTATAACCTATACACTTCTTTACACATAGGAATTTGTTAATAAAATTTTTCTGGACACCTAGTACATGCATACACATGTCCCATGTCTGAGAAGTTCCTCCTGACAATGCAATGGTCTCTTTTCCCCAGTGAATTTTAGGTTTGCAGGGAGCATGTCCAGTCCACAGAGCAAGGCTTAGCTCAAGGCTGCCTTACCCAAGCATTTCCTGTGGACTGTGGGGGATACTGTGATCAGCCTGCAGAGATGAGATCAGGAAAGTGGGTCTCAGTCCAGGAGGGAGATGAGATACATGATTACAGAAACAGGCAGGAATGTCTTCATGGGAAGGACCATTTAAAAGGCAGAGAGAGTCAGAAGACTAGAAGGTCCCTCCTATATCTCCCCTTCTTTCCCCTGCAGAAAGCACATTGACTGGGGCTAATTCATGCAGTTGAATGCCTTTGACAATGGAAGAGGCTGAGCAAAGTGTAAAGAGCAGCCCAGGTCTGTGAGAAACCAGTGAAGACACCCTGTGAGGTCAGATGGTTGGGGGTACAGACAAGAAAATTTAGCAGAATCTCCCATGAAGGTTAAACTCAGTACCTGCATGAGTATCCAACTTCCAAGGTAACCATCTGGAGAGGGATAAGGAGCAGAAGGCAGCAGGATCTCAAGGGAAAGTAGAGCATCTGAATTTCCCTGTTTCCCTTGGAATAGGCAGGTGCCTGGAGGGAGAGCCAGGGAAGTGAAAGACAATTTCTGCCTCTGTTCTGGTTTCAGATTTTTTACTCTGCCTCAAAAGCAATTGCAGAGATCTCCCCACATGATTTCACCCCAAGAAAGGGGAAAAGGCCTTGGAAGAAGGAGATGGAGGTGGCTGAGGAGGAGGAACTGGGGGAATTGGGAAGGAGGTTCACAGTGAGAGCTGCCTGGCCCATCCCATTGACAACAAGAGGCAAACCAACTGGGTCAGAGCACTGGGACCAGGTAGGCCTACACCTGTAAGTGCCTCATCCCAGGTTTTGCT
>PVKH010022741.1:0-14015 GCA_004027955.1 Chaetophractus vellerosus
AAGGCTGACTTAGCATTTGACCCACAGATTTGGTCTGCTGTGTCCCACGAGCCCTTCCATGACAGGTGGGGCCAAGCCATTGTTTGCCTTGGGAGCCAGCTGGAGACCAAAGAGATGTGGGACTAAAGAGATCTAACACTCTCAATTTCCCTCTCTACTAACCAGAATTGATTATTTCCTATCTGGGAGAAGGGATGAGGCTGCCAGCAAAGATTGGAGAACTGTCACTGAGAAAGTTTGAATTACAAAGCTCTTAGCCTCTAGGCAGGAATCCATATCACATTGATCCAGTCTGTTGCAGCAAACACTTTCCAGCTGGCATTGAACTGAGAGGGCTGCCAAAGCACGCCATCTGCGGGCAGACCAAGGAAGAACATGTGAGAAAATTAAAAGTAAATAAGCAAAAGAGGTTTTTCCCCCCGCCTTTATAGCCTCCCTCCCCAAGGTCCTAGGAAGTGTGTCTGCAACCAGTTACTGGGTCCAGAGCCCAGTTTGTTTGTTTTTGTTTTTTTAGTTAGGCCCATAATTTATTAAGGAGGGAAGGGAAGAGAAATGGGAGAAAATAACAGATTATGGGACCCAGATAGAGGGAAAGGGGCTGAAAAGTTATAAAGAGGACTGATTTACAGACTACAATTCCCCATCACAGATTACAAATGCCCAGGTTTACTTGCATGCTGTTCCAGACAGGGGGAAAGAAGGCAAGAACAGGGGGCCATTTGGCCTTTGCACTTGCTTTTTAAACTATTAACTATTCTGCCCCTTTGCTAATGACAGGGGAGGAGTCCCAGCTGTTTGCTGTTTTGATTGATTACCCACCCCTCAATCTCCTGGGAGGGCCCAATGATAAGGCCTCCTGGAGAATATCC
This sequence comes from Chaetophractus vellerosus, assembly GCA_004027955.1. Lineage (NCBI taxonomy): Eukaryota > Metazoa > Chordata > Mammalia > Cingulata > Chlamyphoridae > Chaetophractus > Chaetophractus vellerosus. The sequence continues at coordinate 870 of PVKH010022741.1, forward strand.
GAGACTTCTCCTTGATTCTGGAGGAAATCTTGTTCTGAATGGGAGTTCTTGCAAGGGTCTTCCAGCAGCCATCTTGTGGGGTATTCGTGGCCAAGTGGGCTTCCTGCCAAGTTCCAGATCCATCTATTGATTCCCTATTTTACTAGTCTACCTTAACTCCCCCCTTGGAGAATTTACACCTTTACTCTTAAAGGGGTGTTGAAGGATGATGGTCACTCTTCTTTAATTACTTCTTGCTGGTTGGGGGCAGTAGGCTCTACCCGACAATGTGTAAAACCCTCCTGCTATTCTATCATAGTTGGAGGAAGACGAATCTGGCATCCTGGGTGAAGCTGGATGAAATCCCCATATGGCTAACAAGATGTTGATTCTGGAAGAAATAATTTTAATTAGAACTTTGAGGATATATGGTCCTGCTAAAAGGATACTAAACCACAAAAGTAGAAAAGCCCATGTGTCTATAAAGCCTGCATCTTACCGAAGTTGGTGGGCTTTATTTTGTAGGTTTTGAATGCTCTTTTAGTTATTTTATTGGAAGAAACTACAGGAAATGAAAACAGACAAAGTTTCTTAAGGGGTGTCTGGTTTGCCCTCCGCCTAGCATAGGCATTTGGGCTAGAGTTAGAGGAAACATCTGGCTTTGACACAGACATTACTTAGCTTTGTCTCTTGAAAAGGTATTTCAGGCCATCCAATGACTGGCACTTGTTCGTCCTGTCAGATGCTTCTGGTGAGCTGGCCCTTCCTTGGGCTTCACTCGAGATAAGTGCAACAAGCTGGAAATTCCTTTAATTTTAACAGCTGAGGGAGTGATTATTACTACAGAGTAAGGTTCCCTCCATTTTAGCTCTAATTGAAAATGAGGCTTGTTCTGTTGCCAAGTTTTGATCAGAACCTGGTTTTCAGGTCCTGGGTGAAGAAAGGTTGTCCATGGACCATCACAAAGGGGCTAAGCTGAAGTGGGTCCTAGCCACCTTGTTTGCTGTTTCCCTTCTGGTGGGAAATGCTTAGCTCTGGCAGTATGGCATGTGGGTTTGCCAGTCCTCCCCAGGATATGAGTGGGACAGGTTCTGGAATAAGGCAGAGCCCAATTGCGAGCAACTAACAGGGACAGTCCTAAAGACCCAGGTTGAAACAAGAATCAAAGAACAGCAGTAATACACAGCCTCCCATCCCTAAATCCGTACAAAAGAGAGAGAAATTGAGCATCTGAGTAAACTCACCATCCTAATCAGATAACCAGAGAGCAACAAAAAATTATGAACCATACTAAGAAAATGGAAGGCATGGCCCAAGAAAAAGGAATATATGAAAACCCCAGAAGAGATGCAGGATTTGAGACAACTAATTAACCAGATGCACACAAATTTCCAAAATCAAATTAATAAGTTGAAAGACCATATGGGTAAAGAGATAAATGACATCAAGCAGTTGAGCACTCATCTCCCACATGGGAGGTCCCAGGTTCAGTTCCTGTTGCCTCCTAAAGAAGACACGCAGGTGCAATGAGCAGATGCAATGAGCAGACAATGAGCAGACAGACAAGGGAGCCATCTGGCAGGGAGGGAACTTCCTATAAAATTTTTTTAAAAAGACACTGAGTGAGCACAAAGAAGAATTTTGAAACCTGAACATCAAAGTAACAGAGCTCATGGGAATGAAAGACACAATAAATGAGATTAAAAAAACACATTAGAGGCATACAACAGCAGGCTCAAAATGATAGAAGAAAGAATAAGTGACACTGAAGACAGAACAGCTGAAATTGAAAAAAGGAAAGAACAAAGAGAGAAAAGAATGGGGAAAAATTGAGCAGGGGCTCCAGGAGTTGAATGACAACACAAAGAGAAACAACGTACATGTCCTGGGAGTCCCAGAAGGAGAAGAGAAGGGAAAAGGGGCAGAAAGAGTGTTTGAGGAAATAATGGCTGAAAATTTCCCAACTCTCACTAAAGAAATGAACTTACATGTCCAAGAAGCGCAGCATACCCCAATCAAAATAAATCTGAACAGACATACTTTAAGACAGAGACTACTTAGAATGTCAAACATCAAAGATAAAGAGAAAATTCTGAGAGCAGCAAGGGAGAAGCAGACCATCACATACAGGGGATGCCCAGGAAGACTTAGTGTGATTTCTCATCAGAAACCATGGAGGCAAGAAGACAGTGGTATGATACAGTTAGGATACTGAAAGAAAAAAACTGCCACCCTAGAACTTTTTATCCAACAAAATTGTCCTTCAAACATGAAAGTGAGTATAAAATATTCACAAACAAAAACTAAGAGTGTTCATAAAAAAGAATCCACCTTTGCAGGAAATATTAAAGGAAGCCTTAGAGCCTGAAAGAAAAAGACAGGAGACAGAGGCTTGGAGGAGAATATAGAAGAAAGAATAGCAGAAAGCATAACCAAAAGAGTCAAAATACAGAAGAAAATAAGATATGACATACGAAAACCAAAGGATAAAATGGTGGAAGTAAACAATGCATTTACAGTAATATCATTGAATGTGAATGGATTAAACTATCCAATCAAAAGATATAGATTGACAGAACATATAAAAAAAAACATGAGCCATCCATATGCTGCTTATAAGAGAACCACCTTAGACCCAAGGATAGAAAACGGCTGAAAGTGAGAAGTCGGAAAAAGATACTCCATGCAAACAGTAACCAAAAAAAAAAAAAAAAAGGAGGAGTAGCTATATAATATCAGACAAAACAGACTTTAAATGCAAAAAAAGTTATGAGAGATACAGAAGGCTATTATATATTAATAAAAGGGGCAGTCAACCAGGAAGATATAACAGTCATAAATACCTGTGCACCTAACCAGGGTGCCCCAAGACACATGAGGCAAACCCTGGCAAAACTGAAGGGAGAAATAGACATCTCTGCAAGAGTCGTGGGAGACTTCCACACACCACTCACATCATTAGATAGAACAGCTAGACAGAAGATGAACAAGGAAACAGAGAACTTGAACAATATGATAAATGAGTTAGACCTAACAGACATATACAGAACATTGAACCCAAATGCAGAGGGTTATGTATTCTTCTCAAGTGTTAATGGATCTTTCTCCAGGATAGACCACATGTTAGGTCACAATGCAGCTCTCAATAAATATAAAAAGATTGAAATTATACAAAGCACCTTCTCAGATCATAATGGAATGAAACTAGAAATCAATAACAGGCAGGAAAGAGGTAAATTCGCAAATGTATGGAGACTAAACAACACACTCCTAAATAATCAGTGGGTCAAAGTAGAAATTGCAAGAAAATCAGTAAATCTATTGGGTCAAATGAAAACAACAACACAACTTATCAAAACTTATGGGACATAGTGAAGGCAAACTTGAGAGGGAAATTTATAGTCCTAAATGCCTATATTAAAAAAGAAGAAAAAGCTAAAATCAAAGATCTAACTAAACAACTGGAGGAACTAGAAGACGAACAACAAACCAACCCCAAAGCAGGCAGAAAGGAAGAAATAATAAAGATTAGAGCAGAAATAAATTGAGAAAAAGAAAAAAAGAAAAAATCTACAAAACCGAAAGCTGGTTATTTGAGAAGATCAATAAAATTGACAAACCCCTAGCTACACTAACAAAGAAAAAGAGAGAAGATGCAAATAAATACAATCAGAAATGAAAGGGGGGAAGTTATGACTGACCCCACAGAAATAAAAAGGATCATGAAAGGATACTATGAGAAATTGTATGCCAACAAACTAGACAACCTAGATGAAATGATAAATTCCTAGAAATGCACAACCTATACTGACATTACAAGAAATACAAGAACTCAACAAACCAACCACATTTAAGAGACTGAATCTGTCATAAAAAATCTCCCAACAAAGAAAATCCAGGACCAGATGGCTTCACAGGGGAATTCTACCAAGCATTTCAAAAAGAATTAACACCAATCCAGTTTAAACTCTTCCAAAAAAATTGAAGAAGAGGGAAAATTATCCAACACATTTTATGAAGCCAACATCACTGTATTAGTCAGCCAAAGAGGTGCCTTTGCAAAATATACCAATAATTGGTTGGTCTTTATAAAGGGTATTTATTTGGGATAGAAGCTTACAGTTACCAGGCCACAAAGCATAAGTTTCTTCTCTCACCAAAGTCCACGTGTTGGAGCAAGGCAGCTGCTGATGTCTGCAAGGGCTCAGGCCTTTGGGTTCCTCTCCTGCCGGGGCTACAGTTCTCTCCAGGCTTAGCACTTCTTCCACAAGGTCAGCTGTAGACTATCAGGTGAACGGCCCTCTCCAACATCAGGACTGCATCTCAAAAATCTGCTTCTCAAATCTTCTGCCTTGCCTTTTACACTTGAGATCACACCCACCAAGTGGTGGGGCTCAACGCCCTCCTGTCGCAGCCCAGTCCACGCCCTAATCATGCCCAGATGAGCAGATCAGTTTACAAGCATGATTCAATTTATATTTTTGGAATTCATAATTAGATAAAACTGTCAAACCATTACAATCACCCTCATACCAAAGCCAGATAAAGACATTACAAGAAAAGAAAAGTATAGACCAATCTCTCTAATGAACACAGATGCAAAAATTCTCAACAAAATACTTGCAAATAGAATCCTACATCATATTAAAAGACTTAGGGGCCGGCTCGATAGCCCAGTGGATAGGGCGCCGGCATACCACATGGGAGGCCCTGGGTTCGATTCCCGGGGACCTCTTCTAGCGGGCAGACCGCCTTGAGAATGGCAAGCCGCCGTGGGCGGGCCAGAGCCGCCGTGGGCAGGGCAAGAAGCTGCCACGGACAGGGCAAGAGCCGCCACGGGCAGGGCAGGTCGCCCGCGGATGGAGCGCAGCCAGCCACCCGCGAACTGAAGCAAGCGCCGGCCGTGAACGGACGCAGAGACCGCCCACAAGCGGGGAAAGCCGCGCCTGCTCAGTGACCAGTCTCGGCGCGTCGCCGCAGCGGGGGGAAGGGGAGATATGTAATAAAATAAAATAAATCTTTAAAAAAAAAAAAAAAAAAAAAGACTTATACACCACAACCAAGTGGGATTTATTCCTGGTATGCAAGGCTGGTTCAATATAATTCAATGTAATACCCCACATTAACAAATTGAAGGAAAAAACTACATGATCATCTCAATTGATACAGAAAAGGCATTTGAAAAAATCCAGGATCCTTTCTTGATAAAAATACTTCAAAATATAGGAACAGAAGGAAAATTCCTCAATATGATAAAAGACATATATGAAATGGGGAAAGGTTGAAAGCTTTCCCTCTAAGATCAGGAACAAGGCAAGGATGCCCACTGTCACCATTGTTATTCAACATTTTACTAGAAATTCTAGCTATAACAATTAGACAAAGATGCTCTAATTGCAATTAGAAAAAAAATAAAGTTATCCAAATAGGAAAAGAGGAAGTAAAACTCGATTTGCAGATGGCATGATCCTATATTTAGAAAAATCTGAAATGTCTACAAAAAGCTACATGAGCTAATAAGTGAATTCAGCAAAGTGACAGGATATAAGATCAACACACAAAAATCAATAATTTTTTTTGTACACTAGTATTGAACAATCTGAGGAGAAAATTGGGGGGGGAGGGGAAATTCCATTTACAAGAGCAACAAAAAGACTCAAATACCTAGGAATCAACTTAACCAAAGAGGTACAGGACCTATATGTAGAAAACTACAAAACAGTGCGAAAAGATATCAATGAAGACCTAAACAAATGGAAAGACATTCCATGTTCATGGATTGGAAGACTGAATATTGTCAAGATTGACATAAATATTATGTCAATCCTACCCAAACTGATTTATACATTCAATGCAATATCAATCAAAATCCCAATGGCTTAATTCATAGAAATAGAAAAGGCAATTACCAAATTCATTTGGAAGGGAAAGTGCACCCAAATAGCCAAAAGCATTCTAAAAAAGAAGAGTGACATGGGGAAAATTTCACTACCTGACTTTGAAACCTATTACAAAGCTACAGTGGTAACAACAGCATGGTACTGGCATAAAGATAGACACATTGATCAATGGAATAGAATTGAGAGTTCAGAAATAAACCTTCATCTCTACAGCCAACTGGTTTTTGACAAACCTACCAAGTCCATGTTAATGGAACAAAACAGACTCTTCAACAAATGGTGCTTGGAAATCTGGATATCCATAACCAAAAGTGTGAAATAGGGCCCTTTCTCACTCCCTATATAACAATCAACTCAAAATGAATCAAAGACCAAAATATAAAAGCCAGGACCATAAAACTACTAGAAGAAAATGTAGGGAAACCTCTTAAAGACCTCGTGGTAGGCTGTTTCTTGGACCTTATACCCAAAGCACGCACAACAAAGAAAAAAATAGATAAACACTTTTGCACCTCACAGGACTAATGTCAAAAGGGTGAAAAGGCAGTGTGATGGTTAGGCTAATGTGTCAACTCGGCCAGGTAATTGTGTCCAGGTATTAGGTCCAGCAAGCACTAGGCTAATTGTAATACAAGAGCATTTATGGACTTCGATCACCAGTGAATTTACTGCATGGATGGCTGATTACATCTGCATCAATCAGGGAAATTGATCAAGAATGGATGACGCTTTTATCCAATCAGTTGACTGCCTTAAAAGGGGAAGTGATTTCAAAATTCAGAGAGAATTTCCTAGCTCATGTTTGGACAGCCAACTTCTCCCAGAAACTTATCAAGGAGCTTTCATCGGTCTTTCATTGGAGCCCCTAGCTTGCAGCCTGCCTGCAGAACCTGGACTTGTGCATCTGCACGGTCATGTGAGAGGCTCTTATAAAATCTTATATAATTGACAGATATCTCCTGTTGATTCTGTTTCCCGAGGGAACCCTGACTAATACAGGCAGCCAACTAAAGGGGAGGAAGTATTTGAAAATCACATGTCTGATAAGGGTTAAATATCCATAATATATAAAATGACCCAATTAAGGGGGCCGGCCATATAGCCCAGTGGATAGGGCACCGGTATACCACATGGGAGGCCCCGGGTTCAGATCCCGGGGACCTCTCCTAGCAGGCAGACCTCCTTGAGAAGGGCAAGCCGCCATGGGTGGGCCAGAGCCTCCGTGGGCAGGGCAAAAAGCTGCCACGGACAGGGCAAAGCCCCCACGGGCAGGGCAGGTCGCCCGTGAATGGAGCACAGCCAGCCACCCGCGAACTGAAGCAAGAGCCAGCCGTGAATGGAAGCAGAAGCCGCCCACAAGCAGGGAAAGCCGCGCCTGCGCAGTGACAGGTCTCAGTGCGTCGCTGCAACGGGGGAGAGGTGAGATATGAAAAAAATAAAATAAATCTTTAAAAAATAAAATAAAATAAAATGACCCAATTAAAAGATGGGCAAAAGACTTGAATAGATATTTGGCCAAAGAAGAAATACAAATAGCAAAAAAAAAAAAAAAACCATGAGAAAAACGCTCAATGTCACCAATGATTAGGGAAATGCAAATCAAAACTACAATGAGATATCATTTCACACCTATCAGAATGGCCACTATTAAAAAGATAGAGAACTACAAGTGTTGGAGAGGCTATGGAGAGGTAGAAACACTTATTCACTGTTGGTGGGAATGCAGAATGGTACAGCCACTGAGGAGGATTGTTTGGTAGTTCCTAAAGAAGTTGAATATAGGCTTGCCACGTGACCCTGCAATACTACTACTAGGTATATACCCAGAAGAACTGAGAGCAGTCACACAAACAGACATCTACACACTGATGTTCATAGTGGCATTATTCGTGTTTGCCAAAAGTTGGAAACAATTCAGGTGTCCATCAACCAATGAATGGATAAACAAACTGTGGTGCATTCACATGATGGAATATTGTGCAGCTGTAAGAAGAAATGAAGTCATAAAACGTATCACAACATGGGTGAACCTGGAGGACATTACGTTGAACAAAGCAAGCCAGACACAAAAGGACAAATACTGTGTGATTGTGCTGCTATGAACTAAATATATTGTGTAACATATTGTATGATTCCATTTACATAAAATGTAAATATAAATCAATTTATAAAGATGAAATTAGGTTAGAGGTTATGTAGGGCTGGAGAAGGCAAGCTAAGGGGTAAGGAGTTTTTCTTTTTGGAGTAATGAAATGGTCCTAAAATTTTTTGTGGTGATGAATGCACAACATTGTGATTATACTAAAATCCATTGATAATATACATTGGATAGATCATATGGTATGTCAATATATTTCAATAAAACTGCTGAATAAATAAATAAATAAATAAATAAATAACTTCAAGAATAGCCAGAAAAAGCAGCTGTGTACAGCAGGGGAAACGTAGATTGAGAGATGAAGAATTTTCTTGTTTACTTGTTTGTCTGTTTTTGTTCATTTTATTATTATTGAAATAATGAAAATACTCTAATAATGATGTGATTATACCAGATACTATTGGTTGTACACTTTTATGAATTGTATGCTTTATTAATATGTACCAATAAAACGGATTTGTTTAAAATAAATAAATAAGTAAATAATAAAACTCTTAAACAATTGCTCTTTGAAACATAATGTATTGACTATGTATATTTATACCATCTACATCAAAATGACAATTCTTAAAAATTGAAAGCAAATTATAAGCCCTCAAAGACAAAAAGAATGGCAAGGTATCTCCCCAGTCAAAATGGCAGAGTGAGACATTTCAGGGCTCTATCCCCCCACTGGAGCTTTGAACTTACAGAAAAAACTGACAGAAACATCTTTCTCAAAGCTCCAGAAACAGTTAATGAACTGCAGTAACAGGGCGAGTACCAAATTTAGAAAAAAGGCTACTTAAAAGCAGTAGGCTCTTGGGGCACCCTGGCTGGTCCCTGCCCCACTCCTCTCACTCCTCATGGAGCTGGCCTGTGCTCCCAGGGTGGATCCCTGGTCCTGGTTCTGGAAGGGGAAGAGCAACCCCTGTGCACATATTTGGAGCATGTATATCCGGCCTAATCTGTCTCATGGTGGCCTGAGGGACTCGTCATCCCAGAATTTGCCCTGCATGTAGAAGGCAGCTCACCAAGCACTCCTTCAGAACACTGTGGGAAAGCAGTCAAGAGGCTGTCTGGAGCAAGGGATTGCTGGCTGTCCAACAGACACTGCCACGCCCAGAATAGTGAGAAAACTGTTCCCTAGGGAACAGGGGACAATATCCAGGTAAACAGTGAATTTCCAGGGCCACATGCACATACCCAAGGGGAGAGGCATGAGCAGAAAGGATCAGGGTGGCCCTATACCTTGGCCTGGAACTATTATCAAAAGTCATTGCATGGATAAGCTCTGAAGGAGAGCGCCACACAGGCCAATCTGCAAAGTCTGGGAACGGGATTTTCATTTATTTATTTATTTATTTATTTATTTATTTATTTATTTATTTATATTTTGGGAGTTAGCTCCTCACTTTCAAGGAAAGCTCTGTCATAACACTAGCTAGATAAAAGCTTAAGGAAGACACCTCAGAATCTAAATGCCAGTGATAACACCCTAAAATATCAAAGTGTCTAGGTTTCAACAAAAGACTACAAAACATACAAAGAAATGGGAAGTGATGGCCCAGGCAAAGGAGAAGATTAAAGCATTAGAAACCATCAATGAGGAGGATCAGACCTGGGACATTCCAAGCAAAGACTTTTTTTAAAATGGTCTTAAGTATGCTCAAAGAGCTAAAAGAAAATATGGACAAGGAAATAATGGAAATCAGGAAAACAATAGATAAACTCAAAGAGAATATTAATAGAAAAATGGAAGTTAAGAAAAGGAACCAAACGGAGCTGAAGACCACAGTAACAGAAATTAAAAATTCCCTACAGGGGTTCAGCAGTAGATTGGAGCTGGCAAAATAAAAGAATCAGTGACCTTGAATATAAGCTCATCGGAATCATCTAGTCTGAGAAGCAGAAAGAGGAAAAAATGAAGAAAAGTGAACAGGACCTGGGAAACCTGTGGGACACCATCAGACATACCAATATATGCATTGTGGGAGTCCCAGAAGAAGAAATAAAAGAAAGAGATACCCCAACATCACCCAGCTACAGCCCAGCATCATCCAGCTACTCACCTCCTAGTCCTAACTACATGCCAACCAGCCCTAGTACAGTCCTACCTCTCTGAGCTACTCCCCACCTTCATCCATCTGCTCCATGAGTTCTCCAAGCTATTCCCCTGCAAGTTCACAACACATGCCTATCTCCAACCTATACCCCAAGCTCTCCTAGCTACAGCCCTACCTTGCTGAAGTACACCCCATCCAGTTCTTCCTACAGTGCCAGCTCATTGGAGTACATACAAACCTCTCCCAAATATTCCTCGACCAGCCCCAAATATACACCCACCTCTCCCAAATACTCACCTACCAATCCCACCTATTTTCTAACCATCCCAAAATACCGACGGCTCCTACTGACTCACTAGCCTCTTTTGTCTATATTCTGACATCTCCCAAGTAGTCACTTATTAGCCCCACCTACTATCCCAAAAGCTCTACTTTCTTGCCCACCTCCCCTGGCTACTAACCTATCAGCCCCACCAACAGCCTCACCAGCCTGGCCATCAGCCCAGATGACAGTGATGGGGAGAACTGAGAGCAAGCAGGGTGTGGCAATGACTGTCTAGAGAGAAGCACACCTAGGTGGCACTCTGCTGTCCTTGCCTCCCTCGCCCCTTGTGTACTCCTTGTGACAGGGTTCCCCATTGAAGTTCTGGATCCCATTTCTGATGGGGCTTTTTTTGTTGTTGGTACATATCCCCCCCCCTTTCTGCTTGCTCTTGCTGTGTGTTCATTTTTTCTGTGTTCTTCTATGTCTGCTTCTTGTCTCCCCCCATTTTTGCGGTGACGCACCAAGTTGGCCCTCTGCGCAGGCGGCTCGCCCCACTCGTGGGTGGCTCTGTTCCATTTCGTGGGCGTCTCAGCTCCGTGTTTTGCGGGCAGCACAGCTCCATGCTTTGCGGGCGGCTCAGCTCCGTGTTTCGTGGGTGACTTGCCCTGCCAGTGGCGGCTCCGCCCTGCCCATGGTGGCTTTTTGCCCTGCCCACGGCGGCTTTGCCCTGCCCACAGCAGCTTGCCTTTCTCAAGGCCATCTGCCCGCTCGGAGAGGTCGCCGGGAACAGAACCCGGGGCCTCCCATGTAGTGTACCGGCGCCCTATCCACTGGGCTATACAGCCGGCCCCCTGATAGGGCTTTTTTCTAATCATGCTTTCTCAGTATCCACCTATCTGGTTGCGATGTTCTCCTTCCTACCCCACCCATGTAAAAACCAGTCTCTAAATTGAGGACCCTTCCTTGCCTGTGGCTTGACTGGGGCTAAAGAGTATTTTAACTTCTTAGAGGTAGTTCCTGCTCTGGGTCATTACACCTGAACTTCAGAAAGAACAAAGCCTAAGCTACCCTTTTGTCTGTTGTTTCGTTTTTTGAAGCAAAATACTTTACTACTTTTGACCAAAAGGAGGAGGGGAAAAAAAAAAACAAAACCTGAGGGAGTTTGTCACCATTAGACCAGCCCAACAAGAGATACTAGAGAGAGTCCTACAGGTTGAAAGAAAAGGGCAGCAGACAATAGACTGAACCGACATGAAGACTCTGGTAAGGGCAGTGACTGGGGTAAATATAAATGTCAGTAATATTGTATTTTTTTGTTTGTAACTCCACTTTTCACATCCTACAGGATTTAAAAGGCAAATGCATAAAATGTAATGATAAATCAATGTTTTGGGACTCAATGTATAAACATGTAATTTGTGACCAGAACAACATAAAAGATGGGGCCTGGGGGAGTATGGGAGCATAGTGAGTGTCAACTATTGAAGTTAAGTCCTGGTGAAGGCGAGCAAACAAGATTGTTACAGATTTAAGATGTTAAATTTAAGCCCCATGGTACTTAAAAAGAAAATTTCGGAGAATATGCAAGCTCATAGAGACAGAAATTAGAGTACAGGTTGCCTAGAGCAAGAGGCAGGGGGAATGGGGACTTAATGCAATATGGGTATAGGGTTTCTATTTAGGGAGATGGGAAAGTTTTAGTAATGAAAGGTGGTGAGGGGGTACCACAACATAGTGAATGTGATTAATCCCACTGAACGGTATGCTAGGAGTGGTTAAGATGGGAAAGTTTTTGTTGTATATATGTTCCCACAATTTAAAAAAAGAAAAATAAACTAAAGAGATAATGACAAATGCAATGCATGATACTGGGTAGGATCTAAGAATGGAGGAGAAAAACCTTAAAAGGACATTATTGTGACATAAGGAAAAATTGGAATATGGAATGTCAAGTTTCTTGAACTGGATAATTGCATTTAAGGTGGATACATAAGTGAATATCTTTGTTTTTAGGAAATGTAGCTGGAAGTATTAAGTGTTAAAAGAGCATGATGTATACAACCTATCCTCAGGTGTTCAGAAAATGGACTGGTAAATATATAGAGAGAAATACAGATAGATTGGATTAATAGATTTTTGGATAGCTAGAATGATATGGCAAATGTGGCAAAATGTTAAATTGGTGTATTTGGGTATCTAGGGGGATAGGGGTAAGTTAGAGTTCTCTGCATGGGGTTTGTATTATTTTTCTAACTGTCCTGTAAGTTTGAAAGTATTTCAAAGTAAAAAATATTTTTTTAAAAATGGGAGGAATTGTTTTTGGAAGCATAGATACCTAAATATCTCAACTAATCTTCCCTCTGAAGAAAAATTAAAATCATTGGATTAAAAAAATAAGGCATTTTAAAAGTTTTTATACTCAAATAATTATAGACTCACAGGAGAAGGCACACACACACACACACACACACACAGTACAGGGAGTTCTCATCCAGTTGCCCGCAACATAACCTTTTGAGACTGACTTTTTTCACTCAGCTTAATGCCCTTGAGATCCATCCGAGTGCATGTATCAAGAGTTCATTTCCTTTCATTGCTGAGAAGTATTTCATGGTTTGGATATAACTCAATTTGCTTAATATATACCCATTATAGGATATTTGAGCTGATTCCAGTTTTGGGCTATGAATAAAACTGCTATGAACATCCATATACAGGTGTTGTGTGAACATAAATTTCCATTTCTCTGGGATAAATGCCCAGTATTCATGTGTGAGACTGATTATAAAAGAAATACAA
>PVKH010022742.1:0-13926 GCA_004027955.1 Chaetophractus vellerosus
TCACCTTGCCCCTGGACACTTTCAATCCCACTGCTTTGCTCCATTTTCTCCTTAGCTCTTATCATTATTTAACAAACTACGTATTTTGTTTATGGTTTGCCTCACTATAATATAATATAAACACTAAGAGAGCAAGGATATTTTTTTGATTTGTTGACCAATGTATGCCCAATGCTCAAAAACATTTGTTGAATAAATGATGAATGATTTTTTTATCCATATGGGTGAATATATATAGAAAATTATAAGGCATCAATATTCTCAGATGCAAGTATACTACTAAACTGATGATGACACTCAAAACATAAGGCATTATGATAAAAGAAACACAACTGAGTATTTTATGATTAAGTATGTATCAGATTATTCCAGCTCTTGCTGCTCTCTTAACAATATATATAGCTTTTAAAATCTCTACTTCACAACTTAGCCTTTATTATCTCATCTGTTCACTACTGATTGCTTCATTACTTTGTCTCCTCTTTTATCACGCTATGTCTACCATAATTTTTTATTAATAATAATAAAACAAAAAACCCAGCTCTTATTTATAGAAAGCATACTCTGTGCCTAGCAGTGGTCTAAGCACTTTACATACACTACACTTCATTTAATTCTTATACCAATCTAAAGTAGGTCCTATATCACTGCTTAATAAATGAATAAACTAAGGTTTGGGGGGAGGGAGTTAAGTAACTTACTCATAGTCACAGAATTATTAAGTAACAGAACCAAGCTAGGAAGCCAGGCTGTCCGATTACAGAGCTAGTGTCTTCACTACCGTAGTACAGAATGTTTAGCTACCTAGGCCCTGTAGGGTCCTTCCCAGTCATCATTCCTATAATTTTGATACATACTGACATGTTAATGTTGATAGATGGTGATATATCTGGACATCATGGCATTTATGCTTTTGAAAACTGTTCTGTTACTAATATTACAAGTGAAAAAAATGCTAAGTTTCTTAAACTAAAAACACTAGTTTTCCAAACAGCCAGATGTATCAAAATATGAAGACACAATTTATATATACATCAGTGATTTTCAAAATATGTAAAAATTGGCACAACACAGGCATAAATTAGATGGACACTGGCTATATAAAAATCCACTGTGTCCACACCAATGTTTTGGCCTATACAAAGGCCATCAAAGGGAACCATGCAGTAACAATGTCAAACTTCTTTTGCTCTCCCCATGAGTCCCAGAAGAGCCTGGGGACAAGAGATTTAAGAAGAGTGAATGGCTAAAGACGGTTTTCCTTTTAGACTCTAGAACTAGGTTACGCAGGTACATAAGGGCCTAGTTATGGAAATTAGAGGAAGCAAGCTAATTAAAAGCTTTTGACACCTGAAGCAGGGGTAGCAGGCCAAAGCAGCAAGCTTTCCCAACAAGCTCTGAAGCCCAGAAGCCTGGAAGCTGCCGGAGCAAGGCTGGAGCAGGCAGAAGCGGCGAGCCACCAGGAAACTGTGGACGGGCAACACCCAGGGCGTAAGTTAAAGGTTTTCCTGAAAGCAAAAAGGAAAACCCAGCGTTAAGTTAAGCAGTCACGGACAACAACTGAGTTGTAGAAAGAAGGCTTTTAACTTGTAGAGCTGCTGGTTTTCAATTACATTTTGCTCCGTATAGCTTTCCATAATTTATTATGGTATATAATTCCTATATAACTCATTGTTGGTGTAACATAAATTATGATTTTAACAGTCTTTTTTTTTTTTTTTTTAAGAAAAGCATCATTGATGGAACATTCCTGTCAGATATCAATGCCAGAGGTGAGCCTACTCACTGCACCTAAATGTCTGTTTACAAATTACTGGTAGTAGACCAAATACCTTGGAGGAAATAATTGTATCTTTAGGGTTATCTTTGTATTCCCAAAACTATTAGTTGATTTACCACAGGATATGTAAGCCCATTAGAGAAATTTTAATCAGGCATGAATAAGCAGTAAGAGTTCATAATCCAGCCAATACTGCTTTTTTTAATTCAAATTTAATTATGTCTTAAAATAACAGTAAATTATCAGCAATCTCTTTCTGTTGTTATTTTACATACTTAAGTTGATGTACTTATAGAACAAGAGTTAACCAAAAAAGAGGGAAAGAATGACACCTTCTCACGCTAAATCTCGAATATCATCCATCAGTCATGCCTTATGTACTCTGAGCCGACTCCTGACACCTAAGTCGCAGCTGCCCGAGACCAGGCAGGACTTATTCCCAGACAACTGCTGTCTGCTCAGCCAGCTCCTTGGCCCTGCACTCCATTCTTCAACTCTCCCAAGCATTTAGACTGGAGAGCAAATATAGCTGTCCCTAACTGCCTGCCTAACATATCCTAATGAGAAATTATTTAAAAATTCTCCAATGCCAGGCCCTTTCTTTCAGTCCCTTTAAAAAAAAAATGTTTTAGTCAAGTATTTTTATTACTGCTCCCTAATCTTCTCAGGCTGAATCTCAGTTGAGCCTTTAAAGTCTAACTACAATCGTACTACTAATTCTTTGTCATTCTCAATAGACCTTTACCACTCTTCTAAAATGCCCCATGCCACCCTGCCACCCTTCCCCTATCCACCCCTCAACCTGCTATTACCTCGTCTCCTACTTCACAGATAATAAATAGATCTTTCATGTTCCCTCATTCCATCTTTAAATGCCCCTGTATTTCCACTTTTCCTTACCTCTTTTCCTTTTAAACTCAGGGAAGAAGAGGCCCTATCATTTTCAAGTATCATTTGAGATTCTGACGCCTTCTTTTCTTTCTTGTCCCTGTTCCATTAAAGATTTCTTTTCTGTCTTTTTCCTGGCTCCTGGATAGCAACTGATAAGCTTTTCTAAGACCCTCCTCTATCCAAAATCAAATTTAAAACAAATATTTTACATCCAGCCTACCTTCCCTTCAAGGCATTGATACCAACACCCATTTTCCATAAGGAATCATTTCTCGATAAAGCTCCTGAGGGCTCTGGAGACGTTCAGACACTATAGGCAGAGCACATAGCTCAAGAATTTGGCACTCTGCCAGTGGGCCCCACTTTGGAATTTATGCTCCCCAGTGTGACAGAGTTGGACTCAGTTGTGGTTTCCCTACACATGGCTCATCTGCCCCTTCTATGTGAACCTATAATTAGTACTAGGATTGATAGGTGTATGTCCAAAAGACTTAAAACTTTGGGCTGTCCATGTACCAGGTGGGCTGTGAATCTCAACAGTGTTGCAATACCTGTAGTTCATTGGACTCACCCAGGACAACAAACAAGGAGATGATGAGGGACAATGACCGTCCCAAGGAACAGGGAGAGTCTGCAACTGCAAGCAAGAGAGTCCCATCCATCTGCCCCATGGTATCTAAGCCCCCTCTCAATTAGAGGCGGAGTGGGCATCACCATGCCAGATCCTCAGGATTGGGGAATGAACGATGGACTAGAGTAGACTTACAGGTATTCTACTATTGACTTACTGTGATTCCAACAATGGAAGAACTGTTATCATTGATGTGGAGGCAGTGGCCACTGGAGGATGTGAGGGGAGGGAAAGGGAAAAATAGGTGTAATATGGGGGCATTTTCGGGACTTGGGAATTGTACTAAATGACATTGCAATGACAGATACAGGCCATTATATATCTTACCATGACTTACAAAATTGTGAGGGAGAGAACGTAAACTACAATGTAAACTATAATCCACACTTAGTGGCAATGCTCCAAAATGTGTTCATCAATCGTAACAAATGTATTGCACTAATGAAGGATGTTGTTAATGTGGGAAAATGTGTGAGGGGTAGGGAGCACAGCATACGGGAATTCCTCAAATTTTTATGTAATCTAAGTACCTTTTTAAAAAAAATAAGAAAAGTATATTACAAAAAAAAGAGAAATGATTAAGTAAATTATGGAACATCTACATAACGGACTTCATGGAGCCATTAAAAAACCAGGTTTACAAAGAAAAACTTCAATACATGGAGAAAAGACATAAAATATTTGGTAAGAAAAGTTAGTTAGGTATTAATGTTTACAGAACCATCCTATTTTACCTATACATAGAAATAAAATTGACAAGAAATGCTCCAATATTATAGAAGTAGATTTCAATGCTGGTACATGGTCCCTCTTGCTGATTAGACTGCTAACCTACCAATGGATTATAATCCATAATTGGATTATACAGTAGATAATTAATAAGTATTGTTTCATTAGCCAAAACAGACAAGCATGAACTAAAAAACAAACAACTTCATTTTCCTATCAGTTTTTACTCTCTATTAAGGAAACTATTGTATTTACAGTCACCAGGCTAACTACACTGAGTATAATGAACAAGATAAATTCAGTACCTACCCTCACAGAGCTTACAGTCTAGTGGTAAAGAGAAACATTAAATACATAAATAATTTAATAGTTGCAAGTGTAAGTGCTAGGAAGAAGTACTGGGGTTCTCACCTTCCCCATTAGAAAGTTAAAAGTATCTTATGTCTTTACTCCCATTTTTTATAAATTTATTAATCTCACTGGTTTCATTCTCCCATACTCTCCATTATTTTCTTCCACTGATTTCATTCTCCCATCAATTCTTTTACCAAATATGGAAAGACATTAAAGAAACAATAAGTCATGACAAAATATGTTTTGTTAGGAAGGGAGGACCTCTGCTCTCCCTGAAAACACAACTGGTCTACCAATATTGGCCCCAAATATAATGTATTAATCACTTCAGAGTATCTGCAGAAGCTATATTAGAAGAGATGAGTGCCTGGGCAATTTCATGCTGCTCTATTTCCCTTTTCTGTAAAATTATTCCTGCCGCCTTTTTCTTCTTACAGTTCAAGTTAGTAGTGAGTGGAACTATTCTGCCTTTAAGGAAGGACGACTCCACTGTCTTTATCTCAGACTCAGGAGACAAGTGTTTTAAAAGAAGAGTAAATCTGCTTCACTTCTGTCCTCACCCTAAGCTTAACTCGAGTAAGACTTGAGACTGGCCCTTTTGCCATCGGCCTAAAAGCCCACATCCTTCCATCATTCTCTGTTCTACTAGCAAATGGGTTTGTCAAGCTAGCAGGAAACCTCCATGCAGTCTACTTTGAAGTCCAAAACTGGGAAGCAACGTTTTACATTTAGGGGAAGGTTGCTGGAGTCTATAGTTTGGTTCCATGTTCAACTCTTAATCCCTTTAACAAGGAGCCTTGATAACTTTGAACCAAATATGACTCTTAAGGTACTAGATAAAACCAAAAGCGAGGAGAAAAGAGTAATTGGAAGCTCACCTCCTTGAATAGTTGAAACAGGATGTATAAATTACCTTATAGGCCAGGAATCAAAATTATCAAAAAACATCCAGGATCTAGGGTACAAGGGACCAGAAACATTAATGAATGATAAATAGAGGCAGGTACTGGAAGAGTTGGGTTCTCAAAGGATGGAAACACTTAGTACTCAGCCCTGAAGACAAGTCAAAAAATATTGACTTACTAAAGAATGAGTCAGAAACAATGACTTTTGTTGGTGTTTATTTTTAAGTTAGTATTTAGAAACTCTTTTGAGATAGTAATCTAGGAACCCTCATTTACTTCCCTCCCACCCTCAGTCTCATCGACAAAAAATATTAGTCGTTCAAATAAATTGATCATACCACCACCAGAAAAGAAGAAGAGCAATTGATGTGATATTGTAAAGAATTCCTGGAATCTACGGGGGAAAGACAGCCTAGATGAAGAAAAAGAAGAATGGAGGAACTACAGCCCAAACCACACTGCAGAGAAAAACTACTGCACAGGTAGGAGTCTTTACACAGAGTTAAAGCTTGGAATGAATAAGCACAAAGAATAAAGAGAGTTCACGGGGAAAGTGTCAGTGGGTGAGAAGTGGTAGCTCATGGTGGTTTGTTTTGCATTCCCCTAATGACAAATGATGATGAACACTTTTTCATGCGATATTGTTTTCAAAGAACTTTTAGGTCACAGTAAAATCACATACAAAATACAGGGGACTCCCATATACCAACATCTTCCCCTTTTCCCGCTTCCCGTATTAATACCTTTTAATATGTGGATGGTACCTTTGTTACAACTGATATACAAATAGTGAAACATATCTACTAACCATGGTCAATGGTTTACATTATGGTTTATATTTTAGACCATACACTTTTATAAATTTTGATGATATTTAACATGGCCCTGTGTCTATCATTGTAAGATCATGTAGAACACTTCCACTGTCCACTAAATACCCCCTGTCTGATCTATTCTATTCCTCCCTCCCCCTCCCTTTGGGGCCCATGGCGACCCCCTGGCTTCACTCCTTGAATGACAAGATTCACAGTTACTTGCAACAACACTGAGGTCTTGACACACTAGTTTGTCTTCCCCTAATTGGAACCGCCCATGCTCTCAAGAGACTCCCACCCTCCTGTTTGTGAACAGATCGGTCCTCCCGAAGATGGGAGTCCAACTCCTTAAGTGGGTCTCCACCCACTGATACAATACATGACAGAATGATCACTCATACACACCCTAGAAGCCTGCTCCATGTGTGCCCTGTCCCTAGTACCCCCCTGTAATGGTTTCAGAGTTTTATTTAATTGTGAATTCCAAAAATACAAATTGGATTATTCTTGTAAACTAATCTGTTCATCTGGGCATGATTAAGTTATAATAAGGGCATTAACTGGGCCCCGCCCCTCAGTGGGTGTGGTCTCAAGTATAAAGGCTAGGCAGCAGATCCGAGTTGCAGAGAATTGGAGAGAAGCAGATTTGAGAAGCAGTTCTGATGTTGGAGTGAGCTGATCGCCGGATAGTCTACAGCTGGCCTTGTGGAGAGACATAATGCAGAGAGCCTCATGGTCTACAGCTGAACTTGTGGAAGAACCAGAAGCTAAGCCCAGAGAGAAACGCAGCCCCGGCAGGAGAGGAACCCAAATGCCTGAGCCCTTGCAGACGTCAGCAGCCATCTTGCTCCAACACATGGACTTTGGTATGAGAAGAAACTCAAGCTTTGTGGCCTGGTAACTGTAAGCGTCTACCCCAAATAAATACCCTTTATAAAGACCGACCAATCTTTGGTGTATTTCAAAAAGCACGTCTGTGGCTGACCAAAACACCTCCCCATCCAACACCCTAAACCAGTCATATTGCCATAAGAGTGTTCCCAACTTTGTACTTTCAACCTCATACCCAACAATCCCCTGTTCAACTGGTCCCTCTCCCAATCTTCCCCCTAGTTCCCTGGACCTTCCAACTCACCCTCTCCAATCTACCCACCTGTCAAACCTGTACCACCCAACCCAATAATATCACTACCTTCCTGTCATATCCCTTCAATGTACAACTACACACTTTCACTTTACCATAGATGTCACTGTACATATACAGTACACCAGATATTACAGTGATGAAAGGTAAAATGTCAAAAAAATTAATATTTTTCATTATTTTTTAATATCCCAATCTTTAAATTTAATTTTATTTTTAGTTTTTTTAAACTTTTATGTATTTTATTTCTTATACTTAAACCTATCATTATTATTTCATTTTCCTATTAATTGTATTTGGCTATTTTAATGGCTTCGTTCTTGAAGAAGCTTTGGATCACAGAAGGGTTACAACAGGGCAGGGGAGGATCACTGGTGTGGGGTGTCAGTGATGGGGGTTACATGGGAGGGGGTTCACCTGGACATATATATAAAAGTATATGAATATATTCAAATGTTCATGGGGCATTGTCACAGTGGGTGGAGACTCACACAGTAACCGAGAGAATATTGAATTCCCATCCTGGAGAGCTCTGCCACAGTAACCGAGAGAATATTGAATTCCCATCCTGGAGAGCTCTGCCACATTCTCTAATGGAGCACAGTCCCCCAAGTGCAAGGGCAATGACTGGTGAAGGAGGATGATCCACTGATGGGTTCTCGAGATTGACTACTATGCTTCTGAGCCTTTGCTCTTGAAACTGAAACTTAGCCTTGTGTTGTGGGGTGCCTAAGAGTTGTCTCCTGAGAGCCTCCTTCTTGCTCAAATGTGGCCTCTCTCTAAGCCAAACTCAGCATATAAATGCATTACCTTCCCCCAAATGTGCAACATGACTCCCAGGGATGAGCCTCCCTGACACTGAGGGATTACTACCAAGCACCAACTAGCAATGTAACTGGAAAAAGACCTTGAATAAAAGGGGAGAAAGATAAAGACAAATGAGTTTATATGGCTATGAGACTTCAAAGTGAGTTGGGAGGTCATCCCAGAGGTAACGCTTATGCACATCTCAGCAGGATCTCACAGACTGCCAAAGTGGATACTACCCCAAATAGTGGGGCTCCTGAGGGCTCAGGGCGGAAATCTCTGGAGTTTTGTGCCTTGCCAGTGGACCCTACTTTGGAGTTTGTACTCCTGAGAGTGACAGAGTTGGACTCAATTATGGCTTCCCTATACATGGCTCATCTGTCCCTTCTATTTAAACCTATACTTGGTGCTGGAGTTTGTAGTTGTACGTCCAAGAGACTGAAGTCTTTGGGCTGTCCATGTATCAGCTGGGCCCAGATCCTCAGCAGAGTTGCAACACCTACTCTCAAGTTCATGGGACTCACCCAGGACAACTAACAAGGAAGTGAGGATTGACAACCACCATACCAAGGAAACGAGAGAGCCAACAACTGCAAGCAAGGGAGTCCCATCCATTGGCTATATGTGATCAAGCCTCCTCTCAATTAGAGGTGGAGTGGACATCACCCTCCCAGAATCCTCAGGATTGGAGAAAGAACTATGGACTAGAGTGAACTTACTGGTACTCTACTATAGACATATTGTGATTCTAGCAATGGAAGAAATCGCAACATTGATGTGGAGACAGTGACCACTGGAGGCTCTGGGGGCAGGAAGAGGGAGAAACAGTTGTAATACAGGGGCTTTTTCGGGACTTGGGAATTGTCCTGAATGACATTGCAACGACAGATATAGGTCATTTTATATCATCACATAACATGCAGAACTGTGTGGGAGACAGCGTAGACTACAATATGAACTATGGGTCATACTCAGCGGCAAAGCCCCAGGATGTATTTATCAATTGAAATGAATTTGCTGCACTAATGAAGGATGTTCATGTGGGAGGGTGTGGGAGGTGTGAGGAGTGGGGCATATGGGAATCCCTATATTTTTGGTGTAACATTTATGCAATCTAAGTATCTTTTTAAAAATTAAAAAAGTATTATTAAAAATACAAATGCAAAAATGGTTGAAAGAAAAAGATTTAAAACATTCTAACATAAATTAGAATACAAGAAAAGATTATCTTTCATAAAGGGAAACATTACATAATGATTAAAAAGGTGAATATATGAGAAAGACATAACAATTGTGAATGTGCATATGCCTCTCAAAATGTCAAAATGCCTGAAGTAAAAACTGACAGAACTACAAGGGGAAATAGCCATACCCACAATTACATTTGAAGATTTAAATACCCCTTTCTCAATAACTGATAGAACTAAACAAAACTCAGTAAATTATGAAAGATTCTAATAACAGCATCAACCATCTTGACCTTGCCATCAGAATAAATCCACCAACATCTTCAGAGGCCTAGACATCAGCAAAAAATTACAAGCCATAATAGGAAACAGGAAGAAATGGCCCAGCTAAAAGAACAAACGAAATATCCTGAAGAGATACAGGATTTAATACAATTAATCACTGATAATCACACAACTCTCCTACATCACTTCAAAGAATTGAAAGAAAATATGGCTAAAGAAATACAGGATATTAAGGAGACACTGGGAGCATAGAAAGAACAATTTGAAAGCCTGCCAAGAAAAGTAACAGACCTTACGTGAATGAAAGACACAATGGATAAGATTAAAAATATATCAGAGGCACATAAGAGCAGATTTGAACTGCTTGAAGACAAAATTAGTGATTTCAAAGACAGAACATCTGAACTCGAAGACAGGACAACAGAAAGAGAAGAGAATGGAAAAAATGGAACCAAATCTCAGGGAATTGAATGACAATGCAAAACATACAAACATTCACATTACTGGTGTCACAGAAGAAGAGCATGGAAAAGCGGGAGAAAGAATATTTGAGGAAATAATGACTGAGAACTTCCCAACCCTTATGAAAGACATAAATATCAATATCCAGGAAGAACAACACACCCCAAACAGAATAAATCTGAATAGGCCTACCCTGAGACACGTACTATTCAGAATGATAAATATCAGAGATAAAGAGAGATTCTGAAAGCAGCAAGAGAGAAAAGCAAAGCATCACATACAAGGGAAACTCCATATGAATAAGTGCTGACCTTTCATCAGAAGCCATGGAGGAGAGAAGAAAGTTGTACGATGTATTTAAGGAATTGGAAGAGAAAAACTGCCAGCCAAGAATTCTGTACCCAGCAAAGCTGTCCTTCAAAAATGAAGGTGAGTTCAAAGTCTTCACAGGCAAACAAAAACTGACAGAATATGTCACCAAAAGACCAGATTTGCAAGAGACACTAAAGGGGGTGCTGCAGCCTGAAAGGAAAAGACAAGGGTGAGAGATTTGGAGAAGAGTTTAGAAATGAAGATTATTAGGAAGGATAAGCTAAAGGATAAGAAGAAAGACAATAAAACAATATGACAAAAGAGAGCTGAAGGACAGAATGGATGAAGGAATTCAAGGTTTTCAAGTAGCCCTTCACATCTATCCAATGAACTCTGAAATGTGGAAAGAAGACCTCTCTTGGGCAAGAACATTCCAGGAGCAGTAGAAAGTGGCACAGAGGATTAAAAAGAGTGAATCATCAGCAGAAGTAACAGATTTCTCACCAAAGTCAATTCCTGACTATGACTTTGAAACTGATGAGATTGTTGCTGTTTGTGCAGCTATTGTGGAGAAACAGAAGAAGCTTCAAGAAAGAAAATAGTGGTTAGTGTGTCTGCTTCTGGGACTGTAGAGACTAACTGAGAAGGAAGATGGTGCTCCAACAGCAGATGGCTTTGCTTCTATCAAAGCCCGATGAAGGAAAATGCATAGCATGAATTATTGGAATCTGTCTTTTTTTTTTTTTTCCTATCTGGTTGCAGCAACATCTTTTTGGTGCGTCGCTTCGCCGCACGGGGGCCTGCGCCTTTTTTTTTACCTGGAGGTCCTGGGATCGAACTTGGGTCCTCCACATGGTAAATGGGAGCTCAATTGCTTGAGCTACAGCCGCTTCCCCAATCTGTCTTTTTTGATTACCATTTAAAGTTTTAGACATATAGGGACATTTATTCTGGAAAAACAAGGCAAAACTTCTGTTTATAAGATAAATTTTTTCAGATGAAGCATATAAATCTAAATGGCAACATTACTGTATATATGCTTTGATAAGTTATGGTTTATACTTAAGATTAGATCTCTGAGCAAAATGGTTTTGATGCATAAATTCTATTTAATCCAAATAATAGATACATTTTAAAGACACAACTTGAAAATCAAATTCTTGAATATTAAATAACTTGTTCAGTGTTATTAAAATGTTGATGCATTAAAAAAAAGTTATTCAGAGACAAATTAGAGACAATTCACAAAGTCAAAGTACATTCATTCACTAATTAAGATCACTGAAAAACCTCTAGCAAGATTGGTCAAGAGTAAGAGGGATAATAGATGAATTAAAAATATCAGCAGGGGACAGCTGTAGCTCAATTGGTAGGGCACCAGTTTACCAAATGGGAGGCCCTGGGTTCAGTTCCCGGGGCCTCCTTGAGCGGGCAGACCGCCTTTAGAAGGCAAGCCGCCACGGCAGGGCAAAGCTGCCGCAGGCAGGGCAAAAGCCGCCGCAGGCAGGGCAAAGCCACCATGGGCAGGGCAAGCCCCCGCAAGCAGGCAAGGCCGCCCGAGAGCAGGCAAGGCCGCCGCGCGGTGAGCTGACTCAGCAGGTTGCCGCAACGGGGGAGGAGACAAGCAGACACAGAAGAACGCAAAAATGAACACAGCAAGAACAAGCAGAAAGGGGGGGGGATATATAATAAAAATATATATATCAGCAATGAAAAAGGGAATATCACCTAAGATTCTACAGACATCAAACAAATAAATAATATGAACTAAATATGAAGAATAAATGCATGGAGTTAAAACCTAGAGTATAGGTTCTTAGGAGATAAGAGGAGGGCTATGAAGGAGTACTGATGCTTAATGTACGTAGAAGTTTTAATTAACTTGACTGTAGAAGTGTGGAAATGCATAGAGTTGATGGTAACCCATTATATTATAAATGGGATTGTGGGTGAAAAGGGTAGTCTAGGAATGTAAATGTCAATTGAAAGAAAGCTAGAGAATAATCTAGGGACTGAATAACACAGTGAACCCTGAGATGGATGAGAATTGTGGTTAACAGTACAAATGCAAGAATGTCCTTCTGTAAACTAGAAGAGATGTACGTCACTATAGCAGGGAGGTAGGAAGGTGGAGAAGCATGGAAAAAATACAATTAACATAACTTATGAACTATAGTTAACAGCAATACTGTAATATTCTTGCAACAATGCCAAAGATGTATTGTGTTAATAATAGGGGGGTATGGAAAAAATATGCCAAATGTATGCTATGGACCATAGTTAGTGTAAACAGTCTGATGATGATATCTCATAATCTGTAACAAATGTTCCACATTGGTGTGGTGCGTTGGTGAAGGGTGGTTAATGTAGGAATTCTACACATGTGCATGATTGTTTTGTAAGTTCACAACTTCTGTAATAACAATATATTTTTAAAAGATAATAAAGTAACATTATGAACTTTATGAAAACAAATTTCATAACTAAAACAAAATAGAAAAATTCCATGAAAGTGAAACTTACCAAAGCTGACACAAGACGAACAGAAAATCTAAATAACTCTATACCACAAAAAATTGAATTTATTATAATTAATTTCCCCACAAAAAAAATCCAAGACCACATAGATTCACTGACAAATTCTATCAAACACGTAAGGGGAAAAATACAAATCTTAAAACAAAATCTATCAAAAATTAGAGAATGAACAAATATTTCACAATTCATTTTATAAGGCCAGCAAAACCCTAATGCCAAAACCTGACAAAGATATTTTAAAAAATAAAATTTTATACCAGCATTTCTCATTAATACACATGTAGAATTATTTAACAAAATATTAACAAACTGAACAAAGCAACATCTCAAAAGGAAAGCTAAGCACGACCAAAGGGGGTTTACCTCAGGAACTGGTTTACTATTTGAAAAATCAATCAAAGTAATCCACCATATTAACAGAACAAAGGAGTAAATCCATGATTATTTCAACAGACACAGAAAAAGCAAATGACCCATGAGTAACTAATGAGGACGCATAAAGAGTAATTTTTAAAATTCTCAGTACACTAGTAATAGAAGATTACTTCCTCAATCAGAAATATGGCACCTGCAAAAAAAAAAAAATCTACAATTAGCTTCACACTTAATAGTGAAACGCGGAGCCAGTTCTCCCTAAGTTCAGAAATAGCGCAAGGATGCCCCTCTCGTGACACCTACGCAACACTGTATGGAGGTCCAAGGTGTGCACGACATCAAGATAAAGAAATAAAAGCTATCAGCTCCAGAAAGTAAAAAGGATACTGTCCCTGTTTTTAGACCATTTGATTGTTTTTTTTTTTAAAGATTTATTTATTTTATTACATATCTCCCCTTCCCCCCCGTTGCGGCGACGCGCCGAGACTTGGTCATTGCGCAGGCGCGGCTTTCCCCGCTTGTGGGCGGCTTCTGCTTCTATTCACGGCTGGCTCTTGCTTCAGTTCGCAGGTGGCTGGCTGCGCTCCATTCGCAGACGACCTGCCCTGCCCGTGGCGGCTTTTGCCCTGTCCGTGGCAGCTTTTTGCCCTGCCCACGGCGGCTCTGGCCCGCCCATGGCGGCTTGCCATTCTCAAGGCGGTCTGCCCGCTA
>PVKH010022743.1:0-14021 GCA_004027955.1 Chaetophractus vellerosus
TAAGCTTGAGCTGATGGAGGTGGAAGTAATTTGAGGGGGGAAAGAGAGGCCCTAACTGAGTCTGGAGACGAGCTTGAGATTTCGTGAGGAGAGCCGATTTTGAGTCCAGCATTCCTCTAATTAACTTCCAGCCTCACACCCTTCTTCTACCTTCACTGCCTGTAATGGTTTGACAGTTTTATTTAATTATGAATTCCAAAAATATAGATTGGATTATGCTTGTAAACTGATCTGTTCATCTGGGCATGATTGGGTTATGATTAGGGCGTTGACTGCCGCGTCAGTGGGATGTTGAGCCCCACCACTCAGTGGGCGTGGTCTCAAGTATAAAAGGCTAGACAAAAGGCAGCAGAGATGAGAGAAGCAGATTGGAAAAGCAGTTCTGATGTTGGAGTGAGCTGTTCGCCCAATAGTCTACAGCTGGCCTTGTGGAGAGACACAAAGCATAGAGAACCTCATGGTCTACAGCTGAACTTGTGGAGGAAACAGAAGCTAAGCGCGGAGAGAAACGCAGCCCCAGGAACAGAGGAACCCAGAATCCTGACCCCTGGAGACGTTGGCAGCTGTCTTGCTCCAACACTTGGACTTTGGTGAGGGAAGAAATTTATGCTTTGTGGCCTGGTAACTGTAAGCTTCTACCCCAAATAAATACCCTTTATGAGGACCGACAACCTTTTGGTATATTTCAAAAGGCACCCCTGTGGCTGACATTCTCTGCCTATGGTAGATTGTTATGTACCCAAGAAAAAACATGTTTCTAATCTTAATCCCATTCTTGTGCAAATGAACCCATTGTAAATAGGACCTTTTGAAGATGTTAAGATGTTAGTTAAAATGTGGCCAACTGAACCAGGATGGCTCTTAATCCTATTACTGGAGGCCTTATAAAGAGAAAGCCACAGGGAGGAGCCAGTGGCTGGAAGTCAATGGGTCCCTGAAAAGAAAGGAGAGGACATTACCATGGGACAGGAAAGTCAAGGAACCCAAGGATTGCCGGCTAGCCAGAACTTTACTGACCTCAGGAGGAAGCAAGTCTTTCAGCCTCTGAAACCGTGAGCCAATGAATTCCTGTTGTCTAAGCCAATCCATTGTGTGGTATTTGTCATAGCAGCTCAGGAAAACTAAGACACTCCCCCAGCCCGGCCCCCCAAGGTAAGTCATGCCAGGTCCCTAAAGGGGCGTGAGGGGATGGGTAATGAAACACCTACACCAGAGGCACAGTGAATGGGAAAACACCAGAGCAACTATCACTTCATAGCACAGCCCGTATTTCTCCCTCTCTGGGGGTGACTCTTGGGGCAGAATAGAAAGTGCAGCTCTGATTTCACCAATAGGAGACCAGGAGTCAGCAATCGAGGGACAGAAGTTGAGGCCTTAGTGTAGCGTTTAGTAAGCACAGCTGGTGTGAAAGTTGTGTGAGGAACCCTCATGATGCCTTTTTCTGGAAAAGAGGGATGGGGGCCCACTCGTCTAAGTATAGCCACAGCTGGCATAGCCTGGAAAAATGTGGGTTCACTAAAATCCTAAAGCATATCCTTCCTGCCAAGGCTGAAGTTCGATACAGAAAGTGTTTCTTACGGGGAAGATCAGAACCCCCTAGCTCTTCAGCCTCCGGAGGAGTGGCTTCGAATGTCTGCTTCTTCTGAACAAAGCTAATCAAATATTCTTTAGGCAGCAGCAGACATCTTGGGCTGCCTGCAGACAATGGAAGCTGGTCCTTGAAGCTCCTCGAACAAACAACAAATGGCAATTCTTGAGAGTCCTCATGCATACGGGATAATGCTTGACAGTCAACAGGTGCTCACATTCTGAAATAAATAACATCCACATGGTTATCCTTACTGCAAACTATAAACTTCGTTGAAACACACAGAGATGTGTATACACTGAGAGAAGAGGCATGCTAATAACAGAGGAATGGAGAAACGTGCCCCGTACTTGGTAAACTTACAAGGTTTAGGAGCTCTGGAGGTGAAGATGAGGAAGCAGAGCAAGGCAAAGGCCAAGGTCAACTGAAAGGTAAAAATCAGCCAGAGAGCACATTGCTTGTCTTGGAAGACATTTCTCTCAAGTCCCACCTTTCCTCAAAGTTTACCCAAAAATGAGGTGGTGGTTGCTCTTGTCTCTGAACTCTGAGGTATGCACTGTCCACACTGCTGCTCTGGCACATGGCATGGCTTTTTGGTACCATAAACGTTTCTGTACTGACTCTCCAGTTAAATTTTGA
The DNA here is from genome assembly GCA_004027955.1 of Chaetophractus vellerosus. Taxonomy (NCBI): domain Eukaryota; kingdom Metazoa; phylum Chordata; class Mammalia; order Cingulata; family Chlamyphoridae; genus Chaetophractus; species Chaetophractus vellerosus. Next base: position 2,228 of record PVKH010022743.1, read on the forward strand.
AGGGTTTCAAGGCAGACCTTTTAAAAGTAATAGTTGGGGGGTGGAGGTAGCTCAAGGGGTTGAATGCCTGCTTCCCATCTACAAGGTCCCAGGTTCAATCCCCAGTACCTCCTAAAAACAAACAAACAAATGAATAAACCAACTCTCATTGGGGAGAGGATATAGCTCAGTGGCTGAATGCCTTTTGCCCAAGTAAGAAGTCCTGGGTTCAATCCCTGGTACTTCCTTTAAAAATATATAATATTAGTACATCCTTAGTGCAAGAAACAGGCAGCAGACTAGATTTTTTCTAAAGATTTGTTTTGTTTATTTATTTCTCCCCACCCACTCGTTGTTTTCACTTGCTGTGTCTGTTCATCTTCCTTGTTTCCTTAGGAGGAACCGGGAGCCTAATCCAGGACCTCTGTAAGGAGGTGCTTAATTGCTTGAGTCACCTCCGCTCCCTGCTTTGTTGTGTCTCTCATTATGCTTCCTCTTGTCTCTTGTGTCAGCTCGCCATGCCTGCCTGTCACACCAGCTCACTATCTTCTTTAGGAGGCACCGGGAACCAAACCAGGGACCTCCCATGTGGTAGGCAGGAGCCCAACTGCTTGAGCCACATCCTCATCCCCAGACTAGATTTTTAAGCACAAAAGGAATTAATACAGGGAAGCCAGCACTTATGAAATAGTTGGAAGCACTGAAGGAACAATCATCTAGACTAGGGCCTCCTGGAATGACTACCTGCATGCACATCATAGAACTGTGTCCCACCCAGGAGTTACCACCTCTGCCCATATTAGGAAGGTGGGAAATCAGGGGGCTGTCACTGGAACTATTGAGGTCATGCACACACTGCTGTTGTTCCAGAAATGTGGAATTTGGGATCAAGAAGCCACCACTGTTACCACCACCACAAAGATTGGCACAAGGCAAGAGAGGATGACTGATGGTCTCTGCTTTACTTGTATCTTCTGAAACTCATGCGATCAGTGGGACTACATTCACATCCACAATGGTACAGGAGTCTGGGAAATGCAGTTTTAAGTTTTTCAGCCTCTGCCACACAGGAAAGCACCCCAGAGGGAGGTAGGAATAGACACTTTGTGCCAACCAATTTCTAACACAAGTAGCAAGTAAAATTGAGGTGGGTGTTATCTTTGCTCTGATTCAGGGGTAATTTTGTGCTGGTTTGGTTCAGCCACACACAAGATGAAATGCAGGGCTTACTCTCCCTCCCCTTCTGCCCCACACCTCTAGGGGTCTGAGGCCCACATTCCTTCCTAAGGGCTTATGAGCACCCTGAGATGTAAGGAGAGATTGTCCATATGGAATAGGTAGGACAGGGCCAATATGGGAGACACGACTGTCTGTCAGGCATGGAGAGAGTCCTGGTTGCTGTCAAGAGTAAGTGCTCACCCAAAGGAAACTAGCAGCCCCTGGGCACAGAGAAGGAAAAGGCTTGCTCAGATGAAGGCTGGTCCTCAGGTCCAGCCTTTTCCTCCTGGCTCCACCACCTCTCACATCACTTCTCTTCTGTTTCCCCTCAACCCCACGGGTATTTTTTTTTTCTAATCTGGATAAGGGCCTTGCTTTTACTCCTGATGTTTTCTCCTAAATCATTTGCATTAGTCCACTAAGAGCCTAGGCCAGTGGTTCTCAAACTTTGGCCTGCATCTAAATCACCTGGAGGGCTTGTTCAAACAGACGGCTGGGCCCTGTCCCCAGATCTGCTGGTTCAGTGATGCTGCTGGACTGAAGACAACGCCTTGAGGACCACTGGGCCAGGGTGTTGAAGTGCCAAAACGGATTGCTTTTTGCTTTCAAGTCTCGTCCCTGAAGTATGAGCAAAGAGTGGCGTATTTGTTCAAATGGGAAAAAGGAAATCTGGGAGGAAAAAAAACAATGTTTCAAGATTGTCCTACCTCTCAATAATAATAATAATAATAATGTGATCCTTTTGGAAGTGTGCAGTTTTAGAATTTGAGAAATCTTGCTACTGGATAGGTCAAAATAATTTTTCCTTCCCCCTGGGATCTGTCCTTACTTCATCCATCCTGAAGTCCCCTCCTTGCTTTTCCTCTTTCCTCTCTCCCTCTCTCATGGACCTTTAGCCACTAACCTAACTCCTTCATTTGCCCCTCAGTTTCTCTGCTCCTGGTTGTCAGTCATTTGGTTCTCTTCAGCCCTCTACCAAGTGGAGGGGGTTAAACTACTACTTCCAGACCTTGTGCTGGGCAATTTACATGTGACATCATTCTTAATCTTCATGACAACCCTGCAGGAGAGTATTTTAATTCTTATTTTGCAGATGAGGAAATGAAGGCTCAGAGAGGTCACGCATTAGGAGTTGGTGACTCCAGGATTTGAGCGTGGGTTTGTTTGGCTTGGGGACCCACACCCTTCTCACTGTCACGATCTTGTATCATTTTGCATTCCCAGCCCGTAGGACAGAGGCCTTCAGATGGATACCCACGATAAATGTGGGTGTGCTAAAGAAGCTCCATGCCAGATGAGTCTCTGGGTCAAAGCATTATGTGACCATCACTCACAGCAAGAGCTGTGGAGCCAATGTCCTCCCCAGGGGCTTCCTCCCTGAATGTGTGTGCATGTATGAGACGTTCTTTTTGAAAATGAGCTTGGTGGGAGCGATGGTTTCACTCCCCCCAAAAAAACCCCGCCAAAATCCCAGCAAGCCACAAATTGTGTAGGTTTTAGGGAAGAGGCATGTTATTTTTGGCAGATGTAGTCTTAGTCTGGCATTAAACTCCTCAAAACGTAATATAAGTGCTTTTTAACATCCTGTTTTTTTCTCCTTTTGTTGATTTTTGAGCATTTCTTCCCAAGGAAGGAGTTATGCAACAAGATTTAAAAATTGCCAAACTTTTCATTTGTTGGTAGTTTTATTTAGTTCCTTTTCTGTGTTTCTGTGCAGCCTATCTGCCTTAAACTTCAAACTCAGGAATTGAAGTGACATGGGGCTGGATATCAGTTTCCTAGAGCAAAATGAAAACCTCCAAAAGTTAATTGCAGACCCTCAAGTTCATACATGCCTGCCCATCAATGGGTAGGTAAGCCTTGAGCCTGGGAGTGTGGATGTCTCTTCTTCCTGGAAAAGTTTCAGATCCCTATGTCTTTCTGGGTGTCTTCAAAAACTCTCAATCTGGGGAGTGGTTGTAGCTCAGGTGGTTGAGTGCCTGCTTCCCATGTACGAGGTCCTGAGTGCGATCTCCAGGACCTCCTAAAAAAAAAAACAAATCAAACTCCCACTCTCTATTTCTCTTGAAAGCCAGTCTAGTGCAGGAGTTAGGAGTGTGGGTTCTGGAGGTGGACAACTTTGTCCAGATCCTCAGTCTGCTTCTTCCTAGCCGTATGATCTCAGAAAAGATAGTTAACCTCTCTAGGACTGTAAGATGGGGATGGTAAAACACCTACTTTGTTTTGCGTGGGTTGAATGAATTAATATGTCTAAAGCATTTACTTGGAACAGTCCCCAGTGTTTAGTAAATGCTCAATAAATGTTGTTATTCTCATCATGCTTTTGTCTTGTGGTGAATAACAGATCACGATTATGTGAACACGTCAATAAACAGCTCTTGCTGGATTTAGACTGGTAATGGACTCAAAAAGTCCTGGTCCTTCACAAAGACGGGTGGTAGCAGAAATTCCTGTAGAACAATTTGCTCCAGATAAGCAACATTTGTCACCCTTTTAGTTAGGCCTCTATGATGGTTTGGAGCTATATGTACCCCAGAAAAATATATTCTTAAACTTAACCCATTCCTGGGAGTATGAATACATTGTAAGTAGGACCTTTTGATGAGGTTACCTCAGTTAAGGTATGGTCCAACCCAGTCAGGATGGGTCTTAAGCCTATTGCTGGAGTCCTTTATAAGCAGGATGAAATTCAGACAGAGTGAGAAAAAGCCATGGGAAGCAAGAAGCTGAAGGCCAGTGGAACCCGGAGGAGAAGGGAGAGGCTACCATGTGCATTGCCACGTGACAGGAGCACAGGACCAAGGATCACAGGCAGCCATCCCCAAAATGCCAGTCTTGGAAGAAAGCATCACCTTGATGACACCTTGATTTGGACATTCGCCTAACCTCAAAACCGTGAGTTGATAAATTCCCATTGTTTAAGCCAACCCACTGAATGGTATTTTCTTGAACAGCCAAGGAGCCAATGGATCCTTTGTTGATCCATTTAGGAAACTAAAACAGAGGCAAAAGTCAGAGGTTAAAGCAACCTAGCTTGTTGTCAAAAGCTCTGGATATGAAATAATGTGGCCTTCCATGTTTCCAGTCTACATAAAGTGGTCTGGAAGCGTGCCATCTTAGAACTGGCCCTGCCCTTAACCAGCCATGTGACATGGGGTAAGGCAGGTTACTACTCTAAGCTTTAGCTCTCAAGAGTAAAATAAGAGGCTTGGGTCACTTATTTAGATTCCTAAATCTCAGGGAAACCCTCTCTCTCTCAGAGAGCTTACTGATGACTGTGCAAAGGCATTCAGGTTTGATCCTTGCCAACAAGCCATTTCTATCAGCAGTGAAGTCAGTTGGCATAGTAGGAACATAAACAGAAGAGGCAGCGATAACAAGCAGTTTTCTAACAGATGGTGTCTGAGGCCTTATTCCCAGACCAAAGGCCTGCTGGGAGGAGCTTCTGTACTGTCCCAGAGGGGTACTCCCCCCAAACCAACATACTGTGTATAGCTACAACATGGATGTAAAGTGTATATTGAGAACCTTTGGCCTAGTAGTTAAGAATATTCATCTGGCATAGAAAAGATCTGGGTTAAAATTAAAGCTGTACTATTTTCTCTTTGGGTGGCCTTGAGCAAGTCACTTACCTCTCCCAGCCTCAGTTTCTCCAGGTGTTATAGTCATAATTAAATGAATGTAAGTACATTAAGAACCCAAGACAGTTAGAATAAGCTCTTAGCTACCATTAATTAGTGGTATCATCATCATTTTTGCAGCATTAGCTGATGGGAAGAGGGAGGAATCCAGAATTGAGTTGTTGCAAGGAAGGGGAAGTAACTTGGCTAGCCCTGTTGCCTCTGGAAAAAGTAGCTAGGTGTGCTGAGCAGATAAAGCAAGCTAGAACAGACAGATCATCAGTGTCTTCAGGGAACAAGTTAGACATGGTGAATGACTGTGGGAGGATTCAAGTATGGGCCAAAGTTAGGAAGGAGTCATGGCACTGGTTCCCAGGAAGTGGCAGATAGGAAGGCATGTATCTGGCAAATAACTAGAGAGGAAATTGAACTCCAACTAAGGGGTAGGGCTCTAGTCCTAAGGAGGGAAACCAAGGCACAAGGGCAGTCCTACAAACTAGGTCACTCCAGGGTGGAATGCTGAATAGAGGAAGGGGAGGAAATGCTGTGCCCTGCCAGGCTCTATAGGCTCTCAGAGCTCTGCCTCAGCCCAGGAGAAAATCACCTGCCTGACCACCTGGTGGGGCCCAGCTTCCTGTTCTTTCAGAGCAGTAGCAGTCACCAGTGATTCTAGCACTGAGAGCACAGCTCCTAGCAATGTGATAATCTGGGGTCCAGGTATGTGAGAATGGTCAGTACATGGTGATCTGAGGGAGACAGGAGTGTGGAGAACATTCCTCAACAGTGACAAGGGCCTGTGCTTGGAGGAAAAAGACTTTTCTTATATGCCTAGGAGGCACATGTGGTTTGTTCTTGGAAAAGAGAGTTTATCCCAGCTGTCTACTCAAGTTTTATAACTCCTGAAGCAAAATCAAATGGAAAGATTAGAGTGCAAGAATACATAAAATTACTTGGCCTGCAGATTTTGTGGAATTTCCCCAAATAGTTTACCAAATATGAAATGCTTTGGGCTCAAAGTGGGATTATTTTTCCTTTTAATTTAGAAGCAGCCCTGAATACTTGGATTCTGTAATAAATTGTTACCAGAAATCTAGAAGTTTATATTTCAAATGTCCTGTCATTTGTTTGTATTTCTGGTCATTTGTTTGTAGTTGTGTGCTACTCATATAAGAAAAAAAAATAAATGTTTGGGCTAGACGACTGTTTTTCTAAATTTCATGGAGGTTTTTAAAATCCACTCATAAGACTTTGATTTATTTTAACATCTCCTTGGGGTATAGTTCAAAATATCTGTTACTCCCATATAAATAACTACGTGATTTAGGCCTCAACTTTGATCTTACCGATCTTTGTGTTTATGCTGCCTATGAGCCAAGTGTCTACATAAGGTCCATCCAACTTCAATTATGTGCCAAATGGATTTCATCTACATCTCAACTTTGAAACAAGTTCCCTAAATGAATTAGCTCTATAGTCTTGCTAATGAAATTATTGTTAATGGCAGCAATGACCTTTTCTTTTTATTTCTTTTCTAATAGGAAATGTTTCAAAGAAGTCTCTGGTTTGAAAAATGGGGGGAAGCTGGCTCACATCTTTATAAATTAAAATGTTTTCAGTACAGATTATAGATTTAGCTTTTTTAGCTGAGTTCATTATGACCACATAATGACTTTCTTTAAAAAAGAATTTATCATACTTTTTATGGTATAACTATATCTAAAATATCTTCCAACTCCCTTCAGCACACAAACTGTGATTTAAACACAATATCTAAGAATATGTTTGGGGACAAATAGGTAAAGATTATTTCTTTGTGGATTTCGTCAAAGCCTGTTTTAAAAACATTGCACTATTAGGCTGTTATTTTGGGAGGAATAATACTTAGGTAGGCCTAAAGTTTTATATAAATAAGTAATTGGAGTTTATATTTCCTTTCAGCAGTGCATAGATTTAATTTCATTACCAATTAATAACATACAGAATTTCTTGTAGTTATTTTGGTTTCAAGTTGACTTGGCTTTCTATCTTCATGATCTATATTAGATTCAACTGACCTAAAACCAGCTGGGAAGACTCCATTGTAACCCCAATTTATTGGTTTCACATTCTCTGGCTCAGAATCTTTATAAAGGCCTAGTTTGCAGGCAAATAATCCCTGTCAAAATAAAACTATTTAAAATCTGATTAAACATCTTGACCTTAACACTTTTATTAGGGCTGCCTTTAGACTCTGTCATTATAAAAAGATTCCCTTTGTTTCTGTTAAAACTAATTTTAGTTAGAAAGTAAATTTTGTTAGATTTATACTTGGTTATTGAGTTCTACTTGCAGATGATTAAAATGTGAATGAGAGAAATGTTTGTTTTGTTTTTTTTGAACTTGAATATGGTAAATGTAATTTTTTTTTTTTTTTTGCCTTAAGTAGTCATAAAAACATGTTTAAAAGAGCCTCTGCAGACCAATGATGAGAGTATGTCATTGAGCCAGGGATTATTACTGATTTAATGCCCCTGAGGTCTACTTTAAAAAATAGTATATACATACACACATCATAAGGAAGTGAATCCCAAATTGTGTGTGTATATTGTATACATTTGTTATGTGTATAAGAGTCATGAAGATTTTGGGATCACAAATCTGAGAAATTTTTAAGATGTGGAATCAGTAAAGATGGTGAAGAGAGGGAAGGGGGAGAAAAAAGCAAACCAGAAAAACCAAAAAAACTGACAGTGTTATTTCTTCCTGTTCAGAATTGGTAAAACAGTAAAAAAACAAACAAACAAAAAAAAAAACAACACAAAGTGTGGGAAAAGTGTCCCTGTGCATAGTCAAATGATAGGCAGGGGACTATAATGCCACCAGAAATTTCTATAGCAAATTTTAGTAAAGGATTGCAGAACAATAAGGCCTTGTTAATCCCCAGCTAGTTAATTCAAATAGTGTGTAATTCAAAGCAATTGCTTCTCCCCAGGCAGGAATTTACAATTGCTGCTTTTGAAGGGTGGATAATGTGTCATTCCAAGGGGAAATCAGGTCTGGGAAGGGCCTAATGGTTGGAGAACCTCATATGTCCCAAAAGAGCTCCAAAACAGGCCAAGGAAAACAAATGACTAAGAACCACCCTGTGAAGTGAGCCTGCCTGTGACTGGCTCTGTATTTTCCTTCCTTTCTACTGACTTTTTGGTGGGTGGCAAAACGTCCCCAAGGAAAGGAGCAAGAGGGGGAAGGCAGGGAAGCTCAGGACCTGGATAAGCTATGACTTAACAGTGGCCCCCCCCTCCCATGCTGGCATGGGTGTGCATGTTTATTCAAAAGAACTTCATCATACTGGTATGGGCTGCATGTATGTTTAATTGACTACAGAGCACCCTCCCTTGGCATAAAAACACTGGATGAGAGTCAAGCATGAGTCAAGTGCAAGAAGAGGCTTGAATCGTAATACATTTTGAACAATTTTGGCCAACGATTCTTAAGAGAATAATTCTTCAGTTTTAAGTTGTCATTTTGGTCGATTTAAATGTGAACAGTGTAAAATTACATGATTTTTAAACACAGTTTTATTTCCAAGGATTGATTGATCCCTGCTTCCAGAGACAATAAGCTATCTCAGTCGCCCAAAGGAATATTGCTAATTAGGAAATTAATTAAATGAAAAATTCTGAGGGTAAAACAGTTATGTAGAACCTATACTTAAATGGGGTGGGTCACTTTTTTAAAAAATAAAATTTTATTGAAGTATATCATACATACCTGCACATACATAAACAATAAGTGTATAGTAAAAGTTGTGAACTTACAAAACTAACATAGATATCATACAGGGCTCCCATACATCACCCCACCGCCAACACCACACCTCACATTCTTGTGAAACATTTGTTACAAACTATGAAAGAGCATCATCAAAATATTACTACTAACTATAGCCCATATCTTACATTTGGTATATTTTCCCCCAACCCACTCTATTATTAACACCTTGTATTAATATTATACATTTGTTATAGTTCATGAGAGAGCATTCTCATATTTGTCCTGTTAACCACAGTCCATCTTCCACCACTGGATTCCCTGCATTACAAAGCCCCAAGTTTTGTAGAATCCCTTCAAAGTGAATACTCAGTGGCTCTCATTTTTATCACAGAGTTGTGCTGTCCTCACCTCAGTAAATTTTAGAACGTTTTCATTACTCCAAAAGGAAAAACCCCATACCCTCTTATACCCGCCTATATAGTTGTCTTTTAGAATTCATTTATCTTCTTTGCCATTTCTGCAAAAATATTACAATATTACTGTTAACGATTGTCCATAGGTAACATTAGTTGCAATTTTCCCGTGCATCACCATATTCTTAACACTTTGTAAAAGAACATTATGTTTATACTATTAACCACAATCTTCATCCACCATCAAAATCACTGTTATACATTCCCTAGATTAATCTCTAGTTTCCTTTCAATTGTCACTTACTTCTACAGACTACTCCCTTTTAGCCACAATCTCATTTATAAAACAGCAGTGTTCATTATACTCATTATAACGTGTTATTATCAACTCTATATTCATTTCCACACTTTTATAATAAACCTTATTAAAAATTCTACATACATTGAACATCAGCTCCCATTCTCAACCCACATTCCATCTCTTAGTAACCTATACTCTAGAGTTTACTCATCATATTTAGTTCACATTAGTGGGACCATACAATATTTGTCCTTTTGTGTCTGGCTTATTTCACTCAACATAAAGTCCTCTAGGTTCATCCATGTTGACATATGCATCCCGATTTCATGTCTTCTTACTGCTGAACACTATTCCATTGTTGTATATGCCACATTTTGTTTAGCCATCAACAGTTGATGGACACTTGGGCTGGTTTCATAGTTCAGCAATTGTGAATAATGCTGCTATGAACATCAGTGTGCAAAGTCAGTTCACATTCTTGCTTTCAGTTCTTCTAAATATATTCCTAGAAATGGGATTGCTGGATTATACAGCAGTTTCTTAAGGTACTGCCAGACTGTCTCCACAGAGACTGCACCATTCTCTAATCCCACCAACAGTGAAAGGAGTGTTTCTATTTCTCTACATCCTCTCCAGCACTTGTAGTTTTCTACTTTTCTTTTTATCATTGAGTTGTATGATTTCTTTGTATATCATGGATATCAAACCCTTGTTAGGTATGTGGTTTCCAAATATTTTCTCCCATTGAGTAAGCTGCCTTTTTAGGTACTTGACAAAATCTCGTGAAGAACAAAAGTGTTTAATTTTGAGGACGTCCCATTTACCTATTTTTCCTTTCATAGCTCATGCTTTGGGTGTAAGGTTTAACAAACTGCTACCTACCACAAGGTCTTGAAGATATTTCCCTATATTTTCTTCTAGAAGTTTTATGGTTGTAGATTTTATGTCTAAGTACTTGATCCATTTTGAGTTAATATTTGTATAAGGTATGAGATAAGGGTCCCCTTTCTTTCTTTTGGATATGGATATCCAGTTCACCGAGCACCATATGTTGAAATGACTGTTCTGGCCTCAGCTGGGTGGGCTTGAGAGCCTTCTCAAAAATAAGTTGACCATAGATGTGACGGTCTATTTCTGAGTTCTTGATTTGATTCCATTGGTCAATACGTCTATCTTTATGCTAGTACCATGCTGGGTTTTTTTGTTTTTGTTTTTTTTTAACCATTGTAACTAAGTAATATGCTTTAAAGTCAGGGAATGAGAGTCCTCCAAATTTGTTCTTTTTAAGAGACACTTTTGGCTATTCAGGGCTCCTTACCATTCCAAATAAATTTGATAATTGTGTTTTCCTTTTCTGCAAAAATGGCTGAATTTGGGGGGGTAGACTGCATTGTCTCTGTAAATCAGTTTGGGTAGAAGTGACATCATAACTAAATTTATTCTTCCAATCCATGGACATGGAATATGCTTCCACTTATTTAAGTCTTCTTTGGTTTCTTTTAGCAATGTTTTGTAATTTTCTGAATACAGGTCTGTTATGTCCTTGGTTAAGTTTATTCCTAAATATTTTATTATTTTAGATACTATTATAAATGAAATTTTTTTCTGACTTCCTCCTCAGATTGCTAATCAGTAGTGTATAGAAACACTACTAATTTTTGCATATTAACCTTGTATCCTGCCACTTTGCTGAAACATCTAATAATTTCGTGGATTTTTTTGGGATTTTCTAGATATAGGATCATATCATCAGAAAATAGTGAGTTTTACTTCTTCCTTTCTTATTTGGGTGTAATTTATTTCTTTATCTTGACTAAATGCTCTAGCTGGAGCTTCTACCACAACATTGAAAAACAGTGGTGACAGTGGGCATCCTTGTCTTATTCCTGATCTCAGCAGAAAAGCTTTCAGTCTTTCACTATTGAGTACAAAGCTAGCTGTGGGTTTTTCATATATGTACTTTACCATGTTGAGAAAGCTTCCTTCTATTCCTATCTTTTAGAATGTTTTTTATCAAGAAAGAATGCTGTATTTTTTAAAAATGCCTTTTGACATCAATTGAAAGGATCATGTGATTTTCCTTCTTAAATTTAGTAATGTGGTTTTTTACAGTATAGTAGATTTTGTGCTGAACCACCCTTGCATGCCTGTGATAAAACCCACTTGATCATGATGAATGATTATTTTAACATGCTGTTGGATTCGATTAGAAAGTATTTTGTTGATGATTTTTGCATCTATTTTCATTAGGGAAATGGGTCTGTAATTTTTGTAGTATCTTTTTATGGTTTTGGTATTAGGGTGATGTTGGCTTTATTTATTTATTTATTTTTTAAAGATTTATTTATTTTATTACATATCTCCCCTTCCCCCCCGTTGCGGCGACGCGCCGAGACTTGGTCACTGCGCAGGCGCGGCTTTCCCCGCTTGTGGGCGGCTTCTGCTTCCATCACGGCCGGCTCCAGTTCGCGGGTGGCTGGCTGTGCTCGATTTGCAGGCGACCTGCCCTG
>PVKH010022744.1:0-14022 GCA_004027955.1 Chaetophractus vellerosus
GCGCGGCTTTCCCCGCTTGTGGGCGGCTTCTGCTTCTATTCACGGCCGGCTCTTGCTTCAGTTCGCGGGTGGCTGGCTGCGCTCCATTCGCGGGCGACCTGCCCTGCCCGTGGCGGCTTTTGCCCTGTCCGTGGCAGCTTTTTGCCCTGCCCACGGCGGCTCTGGCCCGCCCATGGCGGCTTGCCATTCTCAAGGCGGTGTGCCCGCTAGGAGAGGTCCCCAGGAACCGAACCCAGGGCCTCCCATGTGGTTTCCCAGCGCGCTCTTTATCCACTGAGCTATCTAGCCGGGCCCCCCCATATTATATTTTTTAGCTTTCTTTCAAAGTAATATATTTGACCTTAGATTTTCCCATTCAACCACTGTTATGCTCATATAGTAGCACTCCTAGTTACAAACTTTATGTTGTGCTTTCACCTTTTCTAATCATTTCCAAAGATTAAAAACACAACCTTTTTACAAATTCTGCACAAGTTAACCCTCAGCTTTCCATTCTGTAACCTCATTCTATTTTCTGGTGACCCCAATCCTAGTTATTAACTCCATGAGTTTATATAATATATTTAGTTTGTAATTGCGCAATGATACAGTGTTTGCCCTTTTATGTTAGGCTTGCTTTGCTCAACATCATGCCCTCCAGGTTCATCCATGTTGTCATATGCTTTATGACTTGGTTTCTTCTTATGGCTGCATAATATTTCATTATGTGTGTACACCGGTTTGTTTATCCATTAATCGGTTGATGGACACCTGGGTTGTTTCCATCTTTTGGCAATCATGAATAACACTGTTATGAACATTGGTGTGCAGATGTCTGTTTGTGTCACTACTCTCAGTTCTTCTGGATATATATCCAGTAGTGGTATTGCCAGATCACATGGCAAATCTATATTCAACTTCTTTAAGAACTGCCAAACAGTCCTCCACAGTGGCTGTACCATTCTACGTTCCCACCAACAGTGAATAAGTGTTCCTACGTCTCCACATCCTCTCGAACACTTGTAGTTTACTGACTTTTTAATAGTGGCCATTCTAAGTGTGAAGTAATATCTCATTGTAGTTTTGATTTGCATTTCCCTAATCGCTAGTGATGGTGAACATTTTTTCATGTGTTTCTTTTTTTTTTTTTGCTATTTGTATTTCTTTGAACAAATGTCTATTCAAGTCTTTTGCCCATTTTTTAATTGGTTCATTTGTCTTTTTGTAATTGAATTGTAGCATTTCTTTATATATCATGGATATTAAACTCTTGCCGGACATGTGATTTCCAAAGATTTTCTCTTATTGAGTTGGCTGCATTTTCACCCTTTGGACAAAGTCCTTTGAGGTGCAAAAGTGTTTAATTTTGAGGAGGTTCCATTTATCTATTTTCTTTTTTGTTGCTTGTGCGTTGGGTGTAATATCCAAGAAACCACCACCTACCACAAAATCTTGAGGATGTTTCCCTATATTTTCTTCTAGTTATATGGTCCTGGCTTTTATATTTAGTTCTTTGATCCATTTTGAGTTGATTCTTGTATAAGGAGTGAGATTGGGTCCTCTTTCATTCTTTTGGTTTTGGATATCCAGTTCTCCCAGCACCATTTGTTTGAAGAGACTGTTTTGTCCCATGAACACGGACTTGGTAAGTTCGTCAAAAGCCAGCTGGCTATAGAGGTGAGGGTTTCTTTCTGGACTCTCAATTTTATTCCACTGATCAATGTGCCTGTATTTATGCCAATACCATACTGTTTTGACCACTTTTCTGGAATGCTTTTGGCTATTCAAGTGGACTTTCCCTTCCAAATGAATTTGGTAATTGACTTTTATTTCTGTAAATGGGCTGTTGGAGTTTTGATTCGTATTACATTTAATCTATAAATTAGATTGGGTAGGAGAGACATCTTTATGATATTTTGTCTTCCCATCCATGAACATAGAATATATTTCAATTTATTTAGGTGTTCTTTGTTATCTTTTAGCAGTGTTTTGTAGTTATCTGCATATAGATCCTGTACTTCTTTGATTAAATTGATTTCTAGGTATTTGAGTCTTTTTGTTGCTATTGCAAATGGAATTTTTTTCCTGATTTTCTCCTCAGATGGTTGAATACTAGTGTATAGAAACCATTAATGATTTTTGCGTGTTGATCTTGTATCCTACAACTTTGCTGAACTCACTTATTAGCTCAAATACTTTTGTCATAGGCATTTCATAATTTTCTAAACATAGTATCATGTTATCTGCAAATAGTACACGTTTTATTTCCTCTTTTCCTATTTGGATGCTGTTTTTTTTTTTTATCTTGTCTAATTGCTCTAGCTAGAACTTCTAGCACAATAGTGAATAACAGTGCTGACAGTGATCATCCTTGTCTTTCCTGATTTTAGAGGGAAAGTTTTCAACTGTTCCCCATTGAGCACGATGTTGGCTGTGTGTTTTTCATATATGCCCTTTATCATATTGAGGAATTTTCCTTCTATTCCTATTTTTCCAAGTGTTTTTATCAAGAAAGGATGCTGGATTTTGTCAAATGCCTTTTCTGCATGGATCAAGATGATCGTGTAGTTTTTTTCCCCTTTGATTTGTTAATGTGATGTATTAAGTTAATTGATTTTCTTATGTTGAACCACCCTTGCATACTAGGAATAAATCCCACTTAATCATGGTGTATAATTCTTTTAATATGCTGCTGGAGTCTATTTGCAAGTATTTTGTTGAGAATTTTTGCAGCTATATTCATTAGAGAGATTGATCTGTAATTTTCTTTTAGTATCTTTATCTGGCTTTGGTATTAGGGTGATGTTGGCTTTATAAACTGTGTTGGATAATTTTCCTTTTTCTTCAGTTTTTTTGGAAGAGTTATACAGGATAGGTGTTAATTCTTCTCAAAATGTTTGGTAAGATTCACCTGTGAAACCATCTGGTCCTGGACTTTTCTTTTTTGGAAGATTTTTGATCACAGATTCAATCTCTTTAAATGTGATTGGTTTGGTAAGTTCTTATATTTTTTTTAGAGTAGGTTATTTGTGCATTTCTAGGAATTTGTTTCATCTAGGTTGTGTAATTTGTTGGGATACCATTTCTTATCATATGCTCTTATGTTCCTTATTTCTGTGGGGTCAGTCATAACTTCCCCACTTTCACTTCTGATTTTATTTATTTGCATCTTCTCTCTTTTTTTCTTTGTTAATCTAGCTATGGGTTTGTTGATTTTATTGATCTTCTCAAAGCAACAGCTTTTGATTTTGTTGCTTTTCTCTTTTGTTCTTTTGTTCTCAATTTCATTTATTTCTGCTTGAAACTTCATTATTTCTTTCCTTTCGCTTGCTTTGGGAATGATTTACTGTTCCTTTTCTTGTTTCTTCAGTTGTTCAGTTAGGCCCTTGAATTTAGCTATTTCTTCTTTTTTAACGAAGGCATTTAGGGCTATAAATTTCCCTCTCAGTGTCTTTGCTGTATCCCATACATTTTGATAAATTACGGTCTCATTTTCATTCCTCTCAACATATTTACTAATTTCAATTATAATTTCTTCTTTGACCCACTGGTTGTTTAGGAGTGCATTGTGTAGCCTCCACACATTTGATAACTTTCCACTTTTCTGTCTATTATTGATTTCCAGTTTCATTCCATTATGATTTAAGAAGTTGCTTTGTATAATTTCAGCCTTTTTATATTTATTGAGACCTGCCTTATGGTCTGTTCTAGAGAAAGATCAATGAGCACTGGGGAAGAATTTATAATTCACTCATTTGGGATGCAATGTTCTGTATATATATATGTTAGGTCTAGCTCGTTTATCATATTAGTCAATTTCTCTGTTTCCTTGTTGATCTTCTGTCTAGTTTTTCTAATGGTGTGCGTGATGTGTTGAAGTCACTATTATTGTAGAGATGTCTATTTCTCCCTTCAGTTTTGCCAGTTTGCCTCATGTATTTTGGGGCACCCTGGTTAGGTGCATAGATATTTATGATTGCTATTTGTTTCTGGTGGGTTGTTACTTTTATTACTACATAATGGCCTTCTGTATATCATAACATTTTTGCATTTAACCTCTGTTTTGTCCAATATTATTATAGCTACCCCTGCATTTTTTTTTTGGTTACTGTTTGTGTGGAGCATCTTTTTTCCAACTTTTCACTTTCTGCCAATTTGTATCCCTGTGTCTAAAGTAAGTCTCTTGTAGGCAGCAGATGGATGGCGCATGTTTTCTTAAATCCATTCTTTCAGCGTATATCTTTTGATTGGGGAGTTTAATCCATTCACATTCAATGATATTACTGTAAATGCATTATTTACTTCCACTATTTTATTCTTTGGTTTTCATATGTCACATCTTAGTTTCATCTGCCTTTTTACTCTTTTGGTTATCTTTTCTGCTATTCTTGCCTTCTACACTCACCTCCAAGCCTCTCTCTCCTATCTTTTTCTTTTGGTCTATAAGGCTTACTTTAATATTTACTGTAAAGAGAGATTTTTAAAATGTACTCTCTTAGTTTCTGTTTATTTGTAATTATTTTAAACTCACCTTCATATTTGAGACAATTTTGCCACATAAAGAATGCATGGCTAGCAATTTTTCTTTTTTAGTACCCTAATTATCTCCTACCACTTACTTCTCACCTCCATGGTTTCTGATGAGAAAACCACACTAAGTATTACAGGCATTTGTATGTGATGCTTTGCTTCTCTCTTGGCTTCTCTCAGAATTTTCTCTTTATCTTTGATGTTTCACATTCTGAGTAGTATGTGTCTTAGAGTAGGTCTATTCAGATTTCTTCTTGTTGTGGTATACTTGTGTGTCTTGGACATGTAAATTCATTTCTTTCATGAGAGTTGGGAAGTTTTCAGCCATTAGTTCCTCAAATTCTCTCTCTCTCTCTCCCCTTTCCTTTCTCTTTTCCTTCTGGAACTTCCATGACATGTATGTTATTGCATTTCAGGTTATCATTTAACTCCCTGAACCCCTGCTCAATTTTTTTCTGTTCTTTTCTCTCTTTTTCTTCTCTCTCTTCAATTTCAGCTGTTCTGCCTTCTTTATCACTTATTCTTTCTTCTATCCTTTCAGTCTGCTGTTGTATGCCTCTAATGTGTTTTTTATCTCACCCATCATGTCTTTCATTCCCACGAGCTCTGTTATTTTTCTATATATCAGGTTTTCAAATTCTTCATTATGCTCACTCAGTCGCTTCTTGATGTCCTTTATCTCTTTAGCCATATTGTCTTTCAACTCATTAATTTTATTTTTGAAATTTATATGAATCTCATTGATAAGTTGTTTCAAATCCTGTGTCTCATCTGGGACTTTGATATATTCCTTTGCTTGGACCATTTCTTCCATTTTCTTAGTATGGATTATAATTTTTTGCTAATATCTAGGCATCTGATTATGGTTTACCCTGATGCTCCATTTCTCCTTTTTTTTTTTGGGTAGGGATTTAGTGGTGGGAGGCTGTTTTACTGCCATTCTTTGATTCTTGGTTCAACCTGTTCTATGTCTTTAGGATTGTCCCTCTCAGTTGCTCAAATCTTGGCCCTGGACCCAGTAAGGGGTTACAGACTCGCTTCCAAGGGCCTTGAGGAGGGAGGCTGTAAAGGTTGTAAAAGGCCTTTCATTTACTTTTGATTTCTTCACATGCATTTCCTTGCCTGGCCAATAGATGGCACTCTTTAACAGCCCTTTCAGTTTAAAGCTTAGTTGGAGTATGTTCGTTGCAACATGGACAGGACCAATATGACAGAAGATCCTGCCTGGAGGCTAAGAGTCTTTTGATTCAAACTTTCTCTGAGGCTGTTTGCCAACCTTTGCTGGCAGCCTTCTCTCTTTTCCTGGGTAGGAAAGGATTCCACTCCCCTCTGCATCCTCAGCAACTAGTTCCTGTTAGTAGAGAGGGTGATTGAGATTGTCGGATCTCTTTAGTCCTGTATCAGCTCCCAAGGCAAACAATGATGCAGCCACACCTGGCCTTACAGTGCTCCAGGGATGTGGCAGACCAAATTTGTTGACTAAAAGCTGAGTCAGCCTTAGGCTGTATCTCCCACTTTCCCCTTTCCTGATGAGGTGAATTCCTGCAGCCCCCTTTGTCTGTGGCAACTGGCCTGAGGCTGGAGAATTTGAAGTTTTCTGCTAATAGGGTGGGGGAAAGGTGCCAGCACCTGCAGCTGCAGCTTCCACTCACAGTCTCTCCATTGAGAACCTTTTTCTGTGCCCCTTGCTCCTCTGGGCAGTGTACAGCCTTCTCCTAGTGTCCTAAACCCTAGAACATTTTTCCCCAGGCCATTTCTTCCTATCCTCTAGCTATTTTTCTGGGAGAGAAGAGAGTCCCGAGTCTTTCTAATCCACCATCTTCCCAGAGGTCCTCTGCTTGTTCTTTGCAGATCTAAATGCATTTATGAATGCCCCTCCAAAAGACCTTACTACAAAAATCATCAACAAGCAGTATAGACTTTACTAAATATTCCTTGTATGAAATGGAAAAAACATACACTGCACACTTCAGAGCAAACACCTTAAAATTAATATTAAACTTTTACATTTCAACATCAATTCTCATCTGTAATTCCACTGCATTTATTTCACTCTGCCTTTTCCTTACTCAGCATTCAGTCTAGCTTGCTCTATTGTTTTTTGTTTTTTTTTTTTTTTTACTCTCAATTGTGTTTTTCTATAATGGAAAACAATTAAGCTCTGCCCCCACCTTCTACCAGCATGCTTGCATACCTAAGCTCATCTTGGTGTGTAAAACAAGGAGGTCTCTAACTGATAGGCTCCTCTGCCTAAGCAATATATCAAAGTATTTCTTCTCAGTATAGACAGGGTTCTTTTTTTATTTTTAATTTATATATATATATTTAGGATACATTGATTACATAAATGTTACACAGAAATTTTAGGAGTACCCATATGCCACCCTCCCACACCTCCCACCACCTCCCACATATATATCCTTCATCAGTGTGGCACAACGCCTGTGATAGATATATGCATTTTGGGGCTTTGCCATCAAGCATGGATCACAGTTCAGACTGTAGAGCACCCTCTCTCCCATACAGTTCTGCATGATACATGATGATATAAAATGGCCTATATCCTCCATTGCAACATCACCCAGGGCAATTCCCCAGTCCCAAAAAAACCCCCCATATTACAACTGCCTTTCCCTCTTCCTACCCCCACAGAGTCCAGTGACCCTGGCTCCACATGATTTTGTAATTTCTTCCATTGCATGTATCACAAGTCTATAACAGGACACCAACAAGTCCATTCTAGTCCATTGTTCTTCCCCCAATCCCAAGGGGTCTGGGATGGTGATGTCCCTCCACCACCAAGTGAGGGGGAGGTTATATCCCATGGATACGATGGAAGAGTTGATCTGCCTGCAGCTGCAGGCTCTCTCCATTCCCCAGGATAGCTGTCGTTGATCATCACCTCCCCACTAGGTGTCCTGGGTGAGTCCATTGAGTTGTAGAGTAGGAGTGGCAGGTCCACAGAGCCTCTGGACCCAGCTGGCACATGGATAGCGCATAGGCTGTGGTCTATGGAAGTACACCTAGAACTTTGGCATCAAATATAGGCTTGAATAGAAGAGACCAATGGACCATGAGCAGTAAAGACATATTTCAGTCAGTCTCTGTCACTCTCAGGAGCAAGGGTTACAAATTAGGGCCCACTGGTAAGGCACCAAACTCTGGGGCTATCTGCCCTGATATAGGACCTGCATATCTCCAAAGCCCTCAGAAGGCCCTCTATTTGGGGTGATATCTATATTGGAAACCTAGGAGGTCTTACTGGGGTGTGCATAAGTGTTACCTCTGGGTTGGTCTCCAACTCTCTTTGAAGTCTCTTGGCCCTATGAACTCTTTAACATTGTCTTTAACATTTCTCCCTTTTATTCGGAGTCTTTTTCCAGTCGTTCTGCCCATTGGCATTTGTTAGTAATCCCTCGTTGCCAGGGAGGCTCATCCCCGGGAGTCATGTCCCACACTGGGAAGAAGGTAATGCATTCATATGCAGAGTTTGGCTTAGAGAGAGGCCACATTTGAGCAACAAGGAGGTTCTCCAGAGGCAACTCTCAGGCACCCCTTAACACTAGGCTATTTCAATTTCAACAGCAATGACTCATAAGGCTAGTCATCAATAACAAGGACCCATCAATGGATCATCCTCCTTTGCCAGACACTGCCCCTGCACTCAGGGGCATGATGCTACTCTTCTGGAAAATATGGGAGAGCTCTCCAAGATGGGAATTCAGTGTTCTCCCATTATTGAGTAATTCTTCACCGCATGACTATGCCCCGTGAGCATTTGAACAATTATGTATGCCTTTTATGTATGTTCAGGTGGACTTCCTCCCATGCACCCCAAACCTTGACACCCCCCCACCAATGATCCTCTCCTGTCCAAATTGTGACCCTTCTGTGATCCATAGCCTCTTCACATGTGAAGCCATAACAATAGCCAATTGCAATGAATAGGAAAATGAAATAATAATGATATTTAAATGTAAGAGTTAAAATATAGGAGAACTTAAAAAATAAAAAATAATTTTAGAAAATTTTTTAAAAAATAGAAAAAAGATAACAAGATTTTATGAAAGGATTGGGCTATTCAAAAAATGTGAAATAATAATATATATATGTATAAAAAATTTTTTTTCCGATTTTGCCTTGTCGGTGCAATATCTGGTATCCAGTCTGTTTCGTGGCACCTTCCTCTACTCACTTTCAAGCAGCCCTCCTTTTTTCATTTAATTTTCAAAGAAGTTTTGGGTCACAGCAGAGTCACACACAGACTACAAGACAATCTCATATACTCAACCTCCTCCTCCATTCCCCCCCCATACCAAAACCTTTTTGTATGTGCATGGCAGCACCAATGTAACTGACAAACAGATAGTGAAACATAGTTCCCCAACATTGTCGTTGGTCCACATCAAGGTCCACATTTTAGATTGTACACTTTTATAAATTTTGATGACTATCACCCTGTCCCATGTCCACCACCACAAGGCAATGGAAAACACTTCCATGGGCCATCAAACACCCCTCATTTGATCCACCCTGTCCCTCCCCACCACCTCTGGGACCCCAACGCCCCCCGGCTTGACTCCCCGGATGACAGGATTCACAGATTCACGCCACAGAGTGTCCTGGCTTACTGGTTCATCCCCCACCATGAACCATCCCTAACAACAACATTTAAATGCAATTGTCAAAACATAGGAGAACTTAAATAAAAAACAATTTTTAAAAATTTTTTTTAAAAAATAGAAAAAAGAAAACAAGACATTGCCAAAGGACAGGGCTATTCAAAATATGTGTAAAAACAATTAGATATACATGTATACAAAATTTTTTTCCGATTTTGCCTTGTTGGTGCAATAACTGGTGTCCAGTCTGTTTCATGGCACCTTCCTCTTCTCACTCTCAAGCATCCCACCTTTTTTCATTTAATTTTCAAAGAAGTTTTAGGTCGCAGCAGAGTCACACACAGACTACAAGACGATCTCATGTACTCAACCTCCTCCTCCATTCCCCCCCATACCAAACCCTTTTTGTATGTGGATGACAGCACCAACGTAACTGACAAACAGAAAGTGAAACATAGTTCCCCAACATTGTCATTGGTCCACATCAAGGTCCACATTTTAGTTCGTACACTTTTATAAATTTTGATGACTATCAGACAGGGTTCTTTTTAATTAGAATTCTTGTGAATGGGTTCCTCTCTATCATATTACAGTTAAGAGAATTCTTGTGTCTCTTGCCTCTTGATGAAACATGGTAGTAAAGATAGTGGCCTTGACATTTGTTTGTTTATTATAAAATGAAAGGACTGACTGCATGATCCCTAGGATTTTTTTAAGTGCTAACATTTGATAATCCTATGAATTACTTAACTAAGTTCATTACCATAGAATAATAACAGCTCATTCATTCATAAATGCATTTATTGGGAATTTATTCTTTATATAAAATTTGAGAACTTGCAAAGCAATTTACATATATTATCTAATTTAGTACTCCTAAAAAACCCATGACTTCAGTGTTATAATTATTATTATCCCTGCTTATGTGTGGAAAATGTGACTCAGGCATCCCAGTTAAGCTGATTGACAGAAACTGCATTATAGAATCTCTTTTACCCAATATCTAATACATTAAGCAAACGAAAATAGCAGCAAACAAAATAAATAAAATTCACCACAGCATCTATAAAAGCTAAAGAGAATGATCAAACACAATGAACTTAAAAAATAAACAAACAAAAAACCAACCCTGGTAAAAAAGGAAAAAAACAGAAAATCATGGTATGAAGTAGAGGGTAAAACCAGACTTCTACTCTTTTCCCTCCATACAATAAAGCATACTAGTGAGTGAACAAAACCCTGAGATTTCTCACTAATACCCCAAAAAGGAAGAAAACAAACGGAACAGATAGCATTACCCTTTCTCTTGTCTTACTAAGGAATAGGAAAATTAGCCTGGGACAGGGAGAGAGGGTAGAAACAAGAGAAAGGAGAAAGGTTAAAAAGCTGGTTAACTTTCTCTAATGGTAGCCAAAGTTTCAGCACTACAAATTGGATTGGGGAAATAATATGAAACTAGAGAATATCTCCTAGTAGGAAGGGTAAATACCCAGAAGTAGATGGAGTGAATCCTAGTATGGGACGTTTCACAAAGGAGGAAGGACCAAATCCTCGAGTCCTAACAGTGACTGTACATCACCTTAGATGAGCTCTCCCTTCCCTCTCACTATTCCAGGAGGCTGCAGAAATCAAGCAGAGCCCAGAATACTCAATTTGCAAACTTTTGTTTGAGGGAATACAAACTGGTGCCTAATATGGTAGAAAGAGATTCAGGTGTTACCTATACAAATATCACAGCAAATAGAATGTCAGGATAGAACCACCCAAGTGGAACAAGGAGAAAAAAAAATGGCATGGCAGCATTAGAACATACTATGAATAAGAGAGAGAGAGAAAGAAAGGAAAGAAGAAGGGAAGGAAGGAGGGAGGGAGGGAGGAAAAGGAAGACAAAAAAATTAAGCAGGTGGTCATAGCAATGATCACAACCTGCAAAGAAATATAACAAGAAACAGAAATAAATTATTCACAATTGCCTGATTCAACAGAACAGCTTGATATGAACATGAAGTCAATAGATTAAGAGTTCTAGGGGCCGGCTCGATAGCCCAGTGGATAGGGCGCCGGCATACCACATGGGAGGCCCCGGGTTCGATTCCCGGGGACCTCTCCTAGTGGGCAGACCGCCTTGAGAATGGCAAGCTGCCATGGGCGGGCCGGAGCCGCCGTGGGTAGGGCAAGAAGCTGCCACGGACAGGGCAAGAGCCGCCACGGGCAGGGCAGGTCGCCCGCGGATGGAGCGCAGCCAGCCACCCGCAAACTGAAAGCCGGCTGTGAATGGAAGCAGAGACCGCCCACCAGCGGGGAAAAGCCGCGCCTGCGCAGTGACCACTCTCGGCGCGTCGCCGCAGCGGGGGGAAGGGGAGATATGTAATAAAATAAATAAATCTTTAAAAAAAAAAAAGATTAAGAGTTCTAGAATGACGTGATAAATGAACAGAATGAAATGAATAGAGACCACTAAAGAAACAAACTGAGAACCAAAATTGCAATAGTATTAATAGGATTAAAGTGTCCATAGATAAATTAGGAACAGGGTGAAAAATAGAAACAAACAAAGACAAAACAGAATGTATGGATGTATACTGCAGAAAAAAAAGTATAAAGGAAAGTTTTGACATTATTGCATGAATGCAGATGATATAGAAAGAACTCATGGAAGACTAACATAAAAATAGCTAAAGGGGAAAATATTTGTTTAAAGATAGCTATAGATATAATTGGTATGTGGATATAAAGATATATACCTATAACAAAATTATAATTTATTTAAATACATATTATACAATATATCATTATTTAATAAAGCATAACATTAAGAGCAGATCCTTTTTGTGCTGACAGTGTGAGATTCTTTTTGAGAAGTTTACATGTATTAATTAATTTTTCATAACAACAGTATGAGGTTAGTTCTATTAGTATCCCCAATGAATAGATGAGGAAATTAGGACATAGTTAAATAACTATCCCAAGGTCACACAGCTAGTATATCTAGCAGAAATGGGACTCAAAATAGTAGAATTATGCTATTCTGCCTTGGAAAAGAAAAAAAATCCTGAATTGAATAAATAACCGAATTTGTAGATCGAAAGATAATGCGTTCCTGGAAAACTTGGTACAGAATGTTGAACTCCAAGACATATCCTAATTAAACTTAAGGATAAGGACAAATTACCCAGTTTTCTAGACACAAGAATATCCTCCACAAGGAAATATATCAGGTTGGCCTCAAACTTTCTTGCAACAACATTCAGTGTCTGAAGACAATGGAACAATGTTTAATATTTAATACATTTGGGGGAAAAAAGCATGGCCCAGTAATACCATAGACTATAAAGCCAACAAGCAATAATCCTCAAATATAAATGTATTCAGGCAATATTACATTGATAAGATCTTGAAAAAATACTTAATTACAAATACAGCCGATTAAGAGTGCATAAAAATAAAGGATTCATGAATGTAGAATTCATGGTATAAAGACTGATGATAAGCAGTGAATCCATATAAATATAGAACTAGCAATCAAAAACATTGGCAATTATAATTATAGATCAGGAGTGAATATTATAAACTCGGGCAGTGTAACAACAGCATCAACAATTAAAACTGAGAAACAGGAGATGGAGAGAGAAGAAATTGAGAGGAAGTGTGAGAGTACTAATGTCATCTTTCACAGCATGGAGTCATTAAGTAGTGTCTAAAATTAAAACAAATAGTTAAAAACAAGATAATTACTGCAAGCTCTTCATATTTTCTTCACAGTGTATTCTTAATATCAGAGGGATCTTGAAGGTCTAGATTTCCTTCAATTTTGTTTTAGTTTCCTTTTTCATCCATTGAATACAAGAGTAATAAATATAGCAAGTAAAGCTTAAAAATAGCATGTGACCTTTTATCTCATTTATTTATTTCTACCTATTTTTCTGTCCATCCAACCATCCATCATCTATTCTTGTGTCCATCCTTTTGTCTCTCTATATATCATAAGATGATGTTTAAAATGATTTTCATATGTTAATGATAGCCCTTTCTGGGTGGTAATTATTTGTTTTTTTTTTAACTTGAAACTTGATAATTTTTTTTTTCATTTCTTGAATTCTTCAAAATGAATACATATTTTTTTCACAATAACAATAAAGTGATCTTTCTTTAAAAATAAAGAGGTAGAGCAAATAAGTCAAATTAACAGGGGTAGTCCTGGATGATGGAGCTATGACAGTTTATTATTTTCTTCTTTGTAGCTTTCTGTATTTTCTGACATTTTAGCTTAATAGGTTTAACAAGTATAAAAGAAAAAAAAGCAGTGTGGAATAAAGGGGCTTGGCCTAAATTGCATAGTCAGAGAGTGGTGAAGCTGTGATTCAAGCCTGGATGCTGGAAGGAAGACAGAGAATTGTGAGACTGGCTGATGAGGGTGAGCCAAAGCAGGGGGCAACATTGAAAAGCCGCAGCAGGTGAATCGGATTTTCCCTTTGTGTGTAGGAGTGTGTGTGTGGGGGATGTGGGGAAGTGGGTGGGTGCTGTTTCAGTTGTCAGATTAGTTACTTGCCATGAATCTAATGCCCACGTTTTTATAGAAATCCTAAAACCATAGGCTGTGAGAGCTGGAAGGAATCTCCGAAATCTTTCCATCCAACCTGCACATTTGACAGATGAGGGACTGCAGGCACCAGATGCTGTTTCATATAATCACAGGCTTTAAACTGGAAAATACTTTTGAGGCAATCCAGTGCAATCCTGAACGTGAGCTGGCCTAAACCCTTTGGGTCAACCCTGCATGAACTAAAGTCAGTCTCTAGGTTCTGCCCAGTCCCAGGAGATGCTCTGTGGGCATTGGCGTGGAGTCCCGATTAAATCTAAATATTTACTTAGATTGAAATAATTAATTAAA